>CAEGAE010081485.1:0-10521 GCA_903067095.1 Girardinus metallicus | reverse complement strand
GTCCCAAATAAAAACTTGTCCAAAGGGTGATGTCCAAAATTCCAGGATGAAACAATAAGCAAAAAATGTCAGTCAGTGACCTCACGCATAACCAACTGTGTGTGAAGATGTGAGTGATACAGGCCTACCACACCGCAGTGTGCAGCACGACTCCAAATGGAAAAAAAGGAATCCAGTTCTTTCTAAGTCCAGGTGGGAAGGCTCAGTCAAAGTCACAGGAGGAAACCACCTCAGGAACAATCCAGCATAGAAAAAAAACCTTACCTGTCAACAGACAAGACCAACAGAAATATTGAATTTTTATTAAGTTGTTCTAGCTTTGAACCTTAAATCATGTTTCTGTAGACATCAATTTTTCAAACACAATGTTAAAACATTAAATTTTACCCAAAAGCAGTAAAAGTTTACATTTGAATAATTAAACAGCTTAAATAAGGGCTGTTATTCAACAAAAATGTGATAAACAGAGCAAAACCCGAGATGAAAGGCACATAATGTGCTCATCATCTCAATGCGACACGTTTGGGACAACAATATAGTAGCTCTCAATCCGGACACGTGGGGCACTTCAGCTGACCAGAGAATGAGATGAACTTTCAGGAACCAATAGCTAATAAGAGCTAACGAGGCTAACAAGATAGCTCTAACAGTGCTCAGCAAAAAAGGTGAAGTTTACTCACTTCAACAACTTCCAGCTTAGAAGTTGGATGATAAACAGCAATTATATCTGCAAAAGGGTCTGTTTCAAGTTTGTATCTATTACTTTTTCCGTCTTAACCAACACAAACTCTCACGCTGCACAGCTTAACAGGCTCCTCTTCATGGCGGATCTCTGCCGCACACACAAACATGCTGCAGACACGGGGAAGAACCAATAGCTAATAAGAGCTAACGAGGCTAACGAGATAGCTCTAACAATGCTCAGCAGTAAAACTGAAGTTTACTCACTTCAACAACTTCCAGCTTAGAAGTTGGGCGATAAACAGCAAATCTATCTGCAAAAGGGTTTGTTTCAAGTTCGTATTTGTTACTTTTTCCGTCTTGACTCTCACGCTGCGCAGCTTAACAGGCTCCTCCTCATGGCGGATCTCTGCCGCACACACAAACATGCTGCAGAGACGGGAAAGAAGGGCGGGACATACAGCGCCAGTCTGTATTCTGATTGGTCGATACACACTGGAAACTAAACTTCCTATTGGCTAGGTAGACTACCTAGCTTCTCTAACGTCTGTTTCTTAAAGAGACATTCCCATTTTATGTGGGTTATACTTGCACACATGGGAGGCTATATTTCTGTATCAATAAACATCAAATTTTTTAAATTTAGTAAAATTTCTGATAAATAAAGAAGAATGAGTAACTCTGCTACGAACAGGAATCTGAATATGACCCATGACTTTGTAGTTTGGTTTTAACATGCTCAACAGATGAGCTCAGCCAATTATTTGTATTTTATTTAACTAATAATTATTTTCAAGATACTTAGTTAAGTCAGGACACATTTTGAGGCTGAACTGTTACATAGTTGGGTACAGAATGTGGCTCAGTAGGTAGAGTAGTTGTCTTGCAGTTGCAACATTGTGGGTTTGATTCCAGCTTCACATCTTGGTGTACTTCTTGGCGAGGTACTCTACCTGAAGCTACCTACCTATTAGTGTATAAATGTGCGTGTGCGTATGTATGCATGAATGTAGAATTGTCAGTATGACTGGAAACAAGCTATATAAATTCAAACCTTTTACCTTTCACCAGCAGCACACGAACTAGCTTATTCACATATGATTTTCATTTCATTTCTTATTTAATGGAAACACCGCATTTGAGAAATTGTGTTCTTTCGACATTTGAAGAATAGCAACAAAGATTTGGACACATTTATAATGGAAACACGGCTACTGTTCCATCACATCTTGCAAGTCTCCTGTTCAAATCTTGGCTTGGTTCTTTTTCTCTGGAATACATTCTGTTCCAGCATCTGTTCACATTTACTAAACTGGCCTCCCATCACAGATAGATAATTTAACACATAGATGGTAAATTATTAACAAAGCTTAACTGCTTGACACTGCACGGACATTTACATCATATATGAAGAAATTCAGTCAATCTTTGTTATAGGACTTGTCACACTGTTTTCATCAAACTACATCTTTCACCTATAGCATCAAAAAAGCATTGTCTTTCCACTTAAATTCACTCAGAGGTAAGATCTGAATTGTGAAGTTATGTTTGAATAATTGAATGAATCAGTTTTCTTCAAGTACCAATCCTTTATTTCAGTCAAAATGCTAATCTCACAATAAAATTTTTTGTAAAGACACTTTACAAAACAAAGATGAATCCCAGCTACCTTGGGGAAGGTCGTCTTCAAGAAGACAAGGAAAGTCATTCAGAAGATGGCGGTCACAGGCAACTCCTGAGACAGCATTACTATAGATCGTCAAATGCCTTGCAAAAGTATATTTCACATTTTGCCATGTTACAACCACACACTACAATGCACTGTATTTTATTAGTTTTTAAAGTGATAGCAAAACACAAATTTTGATACAAATGTGACATGGAAGTAGAATGATACATGGTCCTCAAAATTTTTTATGAGTAAAAATCTATGATGTGTGACATGAATTTGTTTTCAAAATTCATGTCACACATGAATTTTGTGACATGAATGAATTTTGCTTTTTCTTTTTTCTTTTTCAAAGAAAAGCCTCCTTTTCTTTGAAATGTCTTAAAATCAAACACCCACCTTATGAAGACAATTAATTGGATAGAAATTGGTTTATGAAAAATAATATCTCTTTTTAAATTCCACAGAGATTTGTTAGAGAGCACCTTCTATAACTTGAATAATTTCACAAAATAGCTTGTGATTTTCTTTTGATTTTAGTTATCTTTATCTTATAAATCCAATTTATCTCCATAAAATGTTCTATTAATGTTTGGTTTGTCTATAAATGATGAATATTACTATATTACTCACCTTCTATACTACAATAAGAACCAATGGCCGTGGGGCTGGACATTTATGTTTCTCATGTGCGACTTACTCAGATTTATACACTCTCTTACAAACTGGCCCAAAACATCTGGCATATGGTCTGAAATCTAATGCCCAGAGTTTCAATTGCAGCCAGAAAAATATTATCCAGACCAAAAAAATGCATCACTTTCAACTGCAGAGATCAAACAAATGGAAGAACAAGAGCATGAAGGTAGTGGAAACTGAGCAATGTGAACATTGGGAAAAAGGGATTAAAGTTATGAAACAAAAGTGCAAGAGAAAGCTGGTATTACAGAGAAATAGGAAGATATTGGAGGTTTTTTTTATAAAATCTAAATATGGTTTGAAAACATGAATTTATTTGTCTGAATCTTCAGGTTGCTCCCATCCCATCGCTCACTACCTGGTTGCTGGGTCTCATCAGAACTACCTGCCAAGTATTAAGCAGAACCTGTTGCCCCTCTGTGTCAGATGATTTAGCTCTAGCTCCCTTTTTTCTCTCACACTAACAAACACATGCACACACAAACACACACGTTGAAAAAGCCTGTAATAGGAAGCAGCTGGGATTTCAAGGCCCTGCAGTGGGCCAGACAGGCCCATTCATAACCCTCTAGTGAGCTTTAATGAAGGTGGGTTCTGGGGCAGCAGCAGCAGCATGAAGGGAGTGGGGAAATGATGAAAGAGGGGGGACGATGCCTGACTCCTTCTTTCTCACTTTCTGCACCTTCCATTCATGGAATGTACTGTACCTAAATCTGAATGGGTCAGAAGTTCACTGTAATTCCTTCACTTAGCACATCTATAAGAACAGTATTAGTCCATTTTGCACAAATAGGAATGGAAACTCACTGAGCTGTTAATATAAATCCTACTTTTAAGTATATTAACACATCCTGCACATTTTTACCTTAGTTGTCTCTTATGTCACCTTAAGGTTGATCCTCATAGTCACCTATATTTTGCCTTGTCTTTAAGTGAACTGGCTGGGAGTTGTGTAACCTGAGCTAATGAAGTAACAGCCCTTTACACCCCAGGGTCAGACTCATGTGAACACCAATAAAACAGGCAGTGCGACAAATTCCTTCAATCCACAGAGAAAAACAGAGGAGATATGCAGAAACAAAAACCTGGAAACCTTTGAAATTAAAGCCTTATCATATTAGAGAACCCTATAGTAAGTTAAATTATCATTTTGTTAAAAGTAGAAAATGCTAAATGAGATCATGGGGATCTCATTAACTTAGCAATTACTTTCAATTCTAAAACATTCCTATTTTATATTTAATAATTGAGATGAACTGGGTTGTAATGTTAAACAAATTTAGGTAGAAAGGAAAGAAACGGTTTGGTATATTTGGGCACTTTAAGCTTTTTATCATTTAACCTCAATGTACTTTATTGAGGTTTTATGTAATTTACCAACTGAAGGGAAGAAGATATGTGATTTTTAAAACTGTGATTTCCATTGGTATTCTACTTCCTTTTTCTACCTCATAAAGTGGTGGAAATGCTTAAAGTTGCTTCAGATTAGAAAGCAAAATCTCAAGCTTTGGAAAATTCCTCTTGCACTGTTAATTTTATTATCCTAAAATGTATAAAGTATGGAACTCCTGCACATGTTGCCTAATTCCGGTGGTAGACATTTGGGTGCCCAAATGCTGTGTGACCTTTTTGAGGCCATGACACAAACACGGGTGCAGCCAAACCTGAGATTGAGGAATAATCCAACAGACCACTGAGAGGTAGAGCGCTATTGGGAAAGTTGAAGAGAGGACTGTATAGAAGGATCTGTTTCTTAAGAAAATACTTTTCTTTTGAATTACTTATCTATTAACATGCTTCATACATTTTCATATTAAATATGTCATTTCTGTAATTACCATAATTTTTCTGACCTGTGATGTTCATTAGATGCTTCAACATGAGTCTCTCGAAAGATTTCATGTCCACAGACGTTAGGGCAATATGTAGTAAGTACTTCATTTTTCTTATTGTGGGATTCTTGGGGACCAGGATGATGGTGGACTACTTGGAAAAGGGAAAAATCTCACACAGCTCCAGAGACATGTTGAAGATCTGCGTGAAGA
This sequence comes from Girardinus metallicus, assembly GCA_903067095.1. Taxonomy (NCBI): domain Eukaryota; kingdom Metazoa; phylum Chordata; class Actinopteri; order Cyprinodontiformes; family Poeciliidae; genus Girardinus; species Girardinus metallicus. The sequence goes on along the minus strand of CAEGAE010081485.1, from coordinate 5,427 downwards.
TCGGAGCCAGTTGGTTGGCACAGGTTTTCAGTAAGAAGAGGGTAGATACCATCAGGTCCTAGAGGTTTCCTAGTCTTCTGGTGCTGAAAGACACTATTAGCATCTTCTGCAGTGATATTTAGTGCAGATGGGGAGTCAGAGAAGAGAGGGGGTTGGTTGTATAGTTGATGGTGTGGGAGTGCCAGTAGTCCTTTTGTGTGGGAGTGGGTGAATGGGTTAAAGGTGTGAATGGTAGGTTTTCAAATCTGCAGAAGAAACTGTTGAGGTTGTCAGATAGTGGAGGGTGAGGGGGTCATCACCTAACGGCATTGTTGAAAGAAAACCAAAATAACTTTAGTTTTGTAGTTTTCAAACAAGTCATCTAGGGAACTTCTCAATGATGTTGAAAAATGTTATCTCATCAAATTACACTACAGGATATCCCATGCCTATTGACATTTGTGGCACTTACTTTTACACACCATCCTCCTTGTGAAACACAGAGGATGACACATCATACAGTGGGGATTCTTTTTTTTTTTAGACAGGATACCATCTTGACATGCAAGGGAAGATGAATACAGAACAATTCTGAAAAAAAAAATAAAACAATCCACTGGAGGGGAGGCTCGAAAACGTTTGAGACTAGGGCAGAGGTTCTCATGCCATTAGGATTATGAACCTAAACAAATGACTAGCACATTCATATGTGTGAATGTATCCACTTTACAAACTTACAAGGCTTTACATAGATCTACAACAAGAATTGCAAATAAAAAACTTTGTAAAGTCTGGTTATAACATGGAAAAATTTGAAAAAGAACAAACAAGGCAATTTATATCTTAAAATATAACATCATATCTTGTACAAACTTGGCAACCTGTGCTTGTTTGGGTGGGGTCATAAATGTTTGTGCCAGAGTTAACCATTTTGGGGAATATAGGATCTTAGTCATGAGGTGGTCAATTTAAGCTGAGAGGAAGATGACCCTTGTTCTGCTGGGTTTTCCTTTCTCGTCATCATCTGAATGGAGTACAGTACGTCTCTGGATGAGGGCCAAAACCTGAGAGCTGCTTGGTAGCGTGCTGGGCAATTTCCTGTCTGAGGGGTCCTGTCGATGTTGTAACGTAGTCTGCCGGCAAATAAGAGACAAGGCCATTTTTTCTGTACAATGCAGGTGATTCTTTTCTAAGGCAGCAGTCATATTCAAGTAACAATCTTTTGTTTAATGGCAATGAGTATTTACTTTTGGCCCCACCACAACTTAGTGCTGTTATCTGAATGTCCCAGAGCAGAGTTTTAAAGAGGAAAGGGAGTGAAAATCAAAATCAGCACAATCTCCTAAGGCTTTAAATGAAACTGTGAAAACCTCTGTGCTTGTTTTCACAAGAATGTAAGATTTGGGTGATGTGGTTTCACAGTTTCTCTGCCATGTGACCCCGACATGCACCAGCATTGCAAACTGGGGCTGATAACAAATCAACAGTTTTATCCTCTTTTGCTCCAGACTCAGACAGAAAAAAGGGAGGCAGAGAATTAGTGAAGGAGGGGCTTTTTATCTCAACTGCTGGAAAACTGGTATGGGAATTAGACTACAAAGACAAGAACTGATGGTAAAGAGGGAGAAGAGATAGCACATTTTGAAAGGTCTCACCCCGGTGGCCCTTTGCTTCTCCACATGCAGAGCAGCATTTCTCTGCAGGTCTTCCTCTACAGCGCTTTGACTCTCCTGGCTGAGGATATTTCTCTTGATCATGGTTTTTTATTACATCTTACTCCACTTTTCTTTGACGAACATCCATCACAAAATGACTAAAACAAGCACATCTACGTGGTTAAACGTGAATGACTGTGTATTAGTTAAAAGATGAAGATAGAAGGGAAAAAGAACTAACATAAAAAAAACCCCAATAAGGCCACAAATCTGCACACAGCTTTTTTGTTTAATGAATATGGAGCTGATTTTATTTTCCGTCTGTGTCTGCAGATTTTTCTGGGCTCAGAACAGTGTGTGCTCTGTTCTGAGTGCCACGCTCAGCGACCAGGTGCAGGACAGACGGCCTAAAACAGTTAAAAGTAAACTGAGCACAGTGTGGATTTTACTTTAAAATTTTGCAGACCCCTTTTCATTTAGTTTTTATTGGTTTGCCAAGGGGAGAGAAGATTTGGCGCAAGCAGTGTTGCTATATTCATATCCAAAGCTTTTAGACTTTGTCATTGTCACTTGCAACCACAAACTTCATCATCTTTATCTTCAATTACTACTGCGGACATTTCAATTACTACTGAGGACATTTTCATCCTCTAGCTGCTAGAGGAAGAAAATGTCCATTCTTATTAGCAAAGCATCTTAAACTCTGTTTTGTTTTTGTTTTTGTTTTTTTCAGACTGGTTGGGCATCACATTTGGACAGCAATTTTTATTAACAGTCAGTCACAGATTCTTCATTAAATCTGGATCTTCAGACTAGGCCATTCTAACACATGAAAATGTTTTTATTTAAACCTCTCCATTGGAGCTCTGATTTTAAGTTTACTGTCCTTTCATGCTTGAAAGCTGGCTCTATAAGTTTTGTTTTTTTTTTTTGCTCTATTTAATTCCATCCATTTTCCTATTAATTCTGACTGGCTTTCCAGTCAGAATTAAGCTCTTGTGCTGCCCAACAAGCAGCACAGAATCCATCCTGTCCCTGTTAAAGTTGCTTGATACATTGTGAAGATGGCCTGTGCTGGGGATGAGATGTGTTTTGTATCAAAGATAAGGATGTGTCCATATGTTTACTGTGGACTAGAGAAAACTGCAAGTGGGGCTTCTTATGGCTTCTTATGGCTTTCTTCTTCATTTTTCCATAAAGTCCAGATTTGAGTGCATGACTTTATAAAATAAATAATGATTACAGAAGACAATGATAATGGGAGCAAGAAAATTAAGATGGTAAATGGAGGAGAATGAGCCTTGGCTGAGAAGTAAAAAAAACACAAACAAACAGTTATGGGAAGGACTATCATAAACACATCTACTGAGGCGATCCAAGCAACACAAATATGAAAGATGCCAAGCTCAAGTTCATGAACCATTGCAGGAATGAGAGCCTTCTTTATGCCAAAGTAACCTTTGCCTATACAGACAAACAAATATGGCCCTCAAAGAGATCTTTGGGGGATTCTCAGTCTTTTATTTATTTTTTTTACTTTTGATGACCCACCGTCCCTTAGTCTGTCTTGCCCAACAAGCAGCACAGAATCCATCTTAATCTGGTACATAATTAGCCACAGAACAGGTCACTGGTCTTGAACTAGAGTAAAATGTTGATGGAAGACAGTTTTCCACAATCCAATAGTTACAGATATCATTCCTGTTATCTGCTGTTTCTGTGCTGTTTGTTTTACACTCTCTCAGAGGTTGATGCATGTCATGTTTCAGTTGAGATCAAATGTCATCCAGAGTAAAACTGAAACTGTACAGACAAACTTTTGTGAAAAATGTTTTCACAGAAGTGACTAGAGGCAGAAAACAACATATTGCATCTAGTCCCAGAGAAAATTGATACTATAAGGCGGTGTAAAGCTTACAAAGGGTCTTATAATGACTGTCATACTCTCTTACGGGGGAAGTAATGACAGAACCTCTGAAGGCCAAGATAATAATCCAAAAGATTTGACAGAAAACAAAGCAATTATGATAAAAAGCTGATGGAGTTTTATAACCCCTGTTACTCCCTTTGTCATCCACTTTGTGCTGACAACACCAACGTTGAGTTCACAAGCATACCTCCCAATTGCTCAAATTAAGTCATACTCCAAACTGACATATTGTTTCAATAGAGTAATTTGCATGCAACCCCAAATATGGTTGGCAGCCTTTCAACTATGCTTTGAGATGGAGCAAATGGTGGCTTGGCTCCCTTCAGACAGAACATTTTTTTTTGTAACCAAAGAATCAAACAATCCTAAATTGGACAAATTAGACAGAGTGTGATCAACTTAAGTTCATGGCTTGTCTTTGGCGTGTGCCACACCAGCATGAAACATGTTTGATTTTTTATGGCTTACTGCTGCCATCTGTCAAAAACTAAAAGGTACTGCAGCAAAACTATAAAAGAATAACAGTAGCAAAGTGTCCAAGTTCCCCTGATGGGAAATAAAACTCAAACAATAAAATGTCCATCAAATAATTCCCAGAATCCTGTTTCGCTTGTGACAATCTTGCTCAGTTTGGGAGCCTGTGAGCCCGGTTACAGGAATGCGACTGCAGACGCAGCACTTCTGCCTCCCAACGTGTTTCATTTGGGCTCTCACTGTCTCAAACACACATGTGGCTCAAATATGTGGCCCAGCGCTCCAATAGAAACAGGCTGTGATCCAGCACAGCCCTAATGTGTACCTCGCTGGAACGTGCCACACTGACATTAAACTCAGTCAGACAGGGCCACGTGTTAGAAAATTTAATGCACATTCTTTTGAAGCTCTGTCACAGCCCTCAGTGGGTGACTGTGCTCTGAGTCAGAGGAGTCTGACAGGAACCATCGCCTAATTATCAAACAGTTTAAGATTTTAAATGCACATATGTAAACTCTGCTTGATGACAAGTTTTGTAAAATAACTCAAACATCAAGGGTCACTATGAAATTGGAAAATAGACATAATTAGAACACACCTATTACACAATGAAGTGCAGTTAAATATGGACAATTTTACACTGTAACTACTATAAGCCTACATAGCAGTAAATCGAATATTTTTTATGATTTGTATTGTTTAAATCTGAGGTTTTTTGACTTTGTGTTGTAGGTACATATTATTTGTGGCTTTAAGTTTAACTTATTGAGTGAAAATTTCTATCAAAAAGTATCATTTGTTGCAATAGTAATATCTCTAGAGAACAATTTAGTTTGAAGTCATAGCTAGAAACTTGAAAAACATTAATGTTACATAAATGTATGTGTAATGCCCCTTAAAATAACAGAGACAGAATCAAGCAAATTATTCAGTGCTTCTTTCATGCAGGACTTTAATGCAATTCAGAAACGACCATCATGGCAGGGTGAACATATCTTGATTTCCAAAAAACGAGGACACTTGGCCGAATCCTGAAACACTTCTATGAAACAATCAACATTGGATGATTGTTATTGTGTCCGATGAGTAAATATGGCTCACAACAAACAAACAATGTTTCTCTCCATCTTGTTGCGATTTGTTTCAGGAGGAAGAGGGAGGGTGTTTAATAGAAGCAGAAAAGAAATATAGGTTGTGCAGTTGCTTTTACATGGAGTCGAATGTATAGGCGAAATAGACCTTTTTCACGACAACCGGAAGCTGCATCTGATAGGGCTGGGGTACTTCCTGTTTTATTGGCTGTATTTCAAGCACTCTAAGAAAAATGTTTCTCCTCCGGTCCTTTTCATCATCCTTACTTAATTTGCCAGCACTTTCTTTCACTGATGA
>CAEGAE010081467.1:0-23779 GCA_903067095.1 Girardinus metallicus | reverse complement strand
TATATATATATATATATGGTGGAACTGTAGAGGTGTGAAGCTAACAGCCTTTTACTTTTAAGGAGTAAGAGGGCTTTCACTAAACCAATATTGTCTACAATTAACTGTAAAAGGTGCAACATTCCCACCTGTAATTATCTTTTACTGGAACTGCATAGAAAGAAAGAGGGTGGATGTTTACAATTTTACCACAAGAGGGCACAGGAGGACTGCTGTTTGGGTTTTAAACCATCATCACAAGAAATTCCTTCGCATGTGTTTCTTTTATTACTTTGTCATGATTAAAAACATAATAATGAAACATAGAACCCACATTTAACATTTGCTGTGAAGTATTTAGTAAAAATAAAGGTGTTTATGTGGGGTTAAAAAAAAAATCAGGTTTCCTCTAGACTGTCTCAGGTACACCCCACAGACATTTTCATAGTGTATGAATTCTTAATAAACTCATATTAACATAACCTTTGTTTTACTCTGCCCCTTATTAAAAATGCAGCGGCCGTAATTAACAATATTCTTGTAGTAATTGCTTCTTGTTGCGTCGTCCTTTGACGTTCCTAAAGTGAAATGTGGTTATGCCAATTGCTTGGACCCACTTAGCATTTTAATAGCATCAATAGTGTTTTAAAGCAGGTGTCAAAGCTATTTCCACTTTCCCCAGTGCTCATGTCTTCCACAGGAAGGGTGACATTTTTATTATTAGTAATGGTAGGATATTATTTAATTAGAAAATTTACATTTGAGCTCCTTAATTTTACTCTTAATGCACGTGAACATGAAAAGTGCACACATTAATTTATTTATGCGTGAAATACCATGGGCTGGTGAGAAGCCTGGAAGCTCCGGTGTGCCCGTTGGTGGGAGGCGAGACGGTAATGCAGCTCGTCTTGGTGGTGTTTGCAACATTAGTCTTCCTCTCTCTTGCTTTCTGTTGCAAATTAAAAACCTGTAGCGACCTGAGTGGTGATTTTTAATTGTGATAATGGAAATGAATGATCGTAGTTTGTCCCCCACCCCTCATCTCTCTCTCCCTGCACTTCCCAAAGGTTTTCTCTCTCGCATAGACCAGGTGGTTCACCTGTACCTCTGCATTGATTCCTAAACGGCTGTGACCCAAGCCTGAGCCTCCTATCCATCCCCATTACGCACTCCTGCTCTGGCTCTAATTCCCTGCTATCAGCTAACTCTCAGGTTATTTACTGGCCAGAGGTCCATGGAGCATTTATACTTAAAGGACCTTTCTCATGAAATCTCCAGGCCCCTCTGGTTTGAGAGACAAAATACTTCTTTTTGTGATAAATATAGAATGAATACCATATATGAAGCAGTGGATTTATTATGATCTATATCCTAAAATATGATCTCCGTTAAAGCGAGACTATTTGTATTGTCATCTATTAGCACATGCAGTCACATGTGCCCCCTGACAGCTCTTTTGGGAAATATATGTGGGTTTATATATCCCACAACCTGAGGTACATCATCAGTCAGCCAGTTGCCATGTTGTCAACACAATGTATGTTTAATAGTGGTCAGAAATAACACATTGACCCTTGTCTCACCCAGACAGATTATTCAGACAGGCACAACTGCCTTGAATGGGCATTTTTTTGTCTTGCTCCTGATCCAGCACAATAGATACAGAAAACAAACATATAGCTATATATATCCTAAAACAAAAACAAATAAATAATTTTTTGGCCTTTGAATAAACTTTTGATTTTAATTCCTAAACATATGTATTAGTGGTAATAATGTGAACAACTTTGTTTTAGCTGTCACTGATTGTAATAGTGTTTCAACTTCTGTGTCCTTGTTAAAAATTTACAAATGAGGCTTTCCGCCACCCTCAAGAAAATTACTGTTATTTTTTTTAAGTCTGACCTGGCAAGTTAAATAAAAAAAAAAAAAAAGTTTTATTGCGGCTCTAGCTTCCTTTATTCATTAGTAGACGGACAGGAAGAAAAGTGGAGAGAGAAGCAGGAGACATGCAGCAAATGGTCCCGGGGGCGGAAATTGAACAGGGGACAACTGCGTGGAGGTCTGTAGCCTCAGTATATGGTGATCTCCCACTGAGCTAAGTGATGCCCCAACAATTTAAATTTGATTAGGGATTATGTGACATAACAGAAAAAAATCACTGCAGGGTTCTACAGAGCTCCTAACTTTGATTTAAGAAAATGTAGAAAACATAACAAGGGATGAAACAATCCCTTGTTATGTATCAAAGAATATGCCTCATAAATGTATCGATTTTTTTTATTAAACTGAGATAAAAATATTATTTGTTTTATTTTATCTAAATAATGAAATACATTTTTTAGTGTTATAATTGCTAATCAGTGTTTAGATTTAACCAAAGAAAATTTGTCAAATTCCAATTTTCTGGTTTCTTTTAAGATCTGAGATTCAAATTTCTAATTATTTCTACTTTTTAAAAAGAAAAAAAATATTTTGATGTACATAATGCCAAACATAAAAATAAAAAGAACTATAGTTTCCTTGACAAGGTAGCTTGGAATCCAACTGAATCCTAACAAATAACAAGATTATCTCAGTTTATACAGCAAAACATTTTCCCCAAACATTTACCTGATTTTCAATACACTCCAAAAAGTGCGTTAAATTGCATGGTGTTGTCTGATGCACTTACTGCCACAAAATAGTGGTTGTTCATTAATGGGTGCATTTATCAAATTAAAAAAGTAGTTCTCTCGGCATTTGACCTGCTGATCTCCAATCAGAGTAAATCAAGGCAAATCTGTCTGATTCCTACTTTTTTTTTCTGTTTTTTTTCTTCTTATGATTCTAACCTGACTCTCTTCTAAAGCTACTTTCTTACAGAATTACCTACTGCTGTAAAGGCTCTACTCAGTATGAATGTATACATTGAAATCCTCTTGTTATTGTATTTCAAAGGTGTGTGGTCACTGCTGGAATAACAGGCAGAAAACACCCAGATGGAGGGGGATTTGCAAAAAGAGCACCTCATGATGTTTTATGTATCTTAATGCATCGCCTCCGCAGTGTTTTAGGACTTTATTTTTATTCATGAAAGACTAATGTTGTTCATGTATTTGCGCTGATCCCACTGTTGTGCTGTGTGGATTAAGTGTCAGGGCCGGCGCTCTCCGCTCTCTGGATGGAGAGATCCCTAAGCATATTCAGTGAGTCGCGGAGTTGTGGGAGCCTCCGCTCGCAGATTAAACCCGCAGCCGAGCTTTGTGGCTGATCATTAGATTGAGGCAGATTTGTTAGGCATAACTGCCATTAAATTGGCTGCAAAGCTCTGGTATTTACTGCACTGCTGTTTATGAATAAGTACCCCCTTAAAGAGGCGCGCAGCGACGCGTTAAACCCGAGCCTCGGTAAGGAGGGGACTGCATTATTCATAGTGGGAGGAATTAGATGGATAAAAAGATGTTCCTGGAGAAGATGTCTGGGCCTCTGAGTGGCTGTTTTTAGTTCAGATGACATCCAGACTGACTTGAGTGATTTTGTGTATGGGCACCCACTGAGTCATACAGTCTCTTGCTGAAGTATTCATACCCCCTGAACTTTTTCGTAGTTTGTCACATTACAGTCACAGATTCGAATGGATTTCAAGTGATAAGTCAACTCAAAATGCAGCGTAATTTTAAAGCACTATTCTTCAGATCCTTTTGTTCTGATAAGCATAGGTAAAATCAGCCCTACCAATGACCTTCAGATGTTAACTAATAAGTAACAGTCTACTTGTTGGGAATTTTTACAGTTCTGCAGGAACGTTAGAAAAAAACTTGGTCATGAGGACCTAGGAACACAGGACAAGTCAGGGAGAAAGTTCTGGAGAAGTTAATAGCTGGGTGAAATAAGTTAAATAATAGCTTAAGCTTTAAATATTTCACTCAGTTTAATCCATCATCTTGAAATCCCCCAAACTGTGGAGAGCATTAACTCATGGTAACTCTGGAGGAGCTGCAGAGCTCCACACCTCAAGTAGGAGGATTTGTTGACAGAACTCTTTGTTGTACTATTTACAAGTCTGACCTTCATTTAACAGTGGGAAGTAGCAATGCAACGCTGACGAAAAGGCCTTATGAAATCCTCTTGAGTTTGTGAAAAGCCAGGAAATGGACTTTACAAACATGTGAAAGACCATAATCAAACTTTTAGGATTTCTTGTAAAATGTTCTGGAAGAGTAATACTGCATAATGAAATGCGGTTGTGGCAGCATCATGAGATAGGTTTTCTTCAGCAGAGACGGGGAAAATTACCATTATGTTGATGGGAACATTGAGGGAGCCAAGTACAGGACAATTCTGGAAAAAAAACCCCAACTTGTTATATTGGCTGTAAAAGACTTGAGACTGGGGTAGAGGTTTACCTTCAAATACTAGGACATCACTAAAGATACACCCAGAGCCACTCTAAAATGGCTTCATTCAAACCATATGCATGTGTTCAAAAGGCCCAACCAGAATCTTTGGCAAGAATTGACAGATTTTTCTGACATAGTCTCTATGTCCAATTTAACCTTTAGCTGTTTTGGGTAACAATTTCAGTCACCCAGTCTTCAGTCTATTGATGTGGGAAGCTGGAAAAGAAAAGACCTGCAACTGGATCAAAAGGTGATTCTCCAATGCATTGACTCAGGTTACTCAGACATGTTTCAGATTAATAAAAAAAACATCTTGAAATCCATGTATCATTTCTGCTCTACTTCAGTTATTCACCACTTTGTGTTAATCTGTGTTTTGAAATCCAAATAGCACTGAAGTTTGTCATTGTAAAACAACAAAACTTGGAAAAATTTAAAAGGTGTAAATACTTAAGTAATGCTTGACGCTGACCAGCTCTGTCTTTTCTGAATCACCAGTAAATCAATAGTTGTATATTATTTTATTTTATTTCATTTTATTTTATTTTTTCATGCCATTATTGATGAATGTGTTTATTGGCAACGCAATGAAAACAGATTTTGTTAGTCGAATTGTTCAACTTTATTAATCTAGATCAAATTTGCTATGAAGACCAAAACTGGTGCAATGTGGAAAACACATCATGCTGCTGGCCACAGCTCCTCAATAATAATAATAATTACAGCTCTGATATAGTAGAAGGGAAGTGGTTAGTAGGAGAGGATAGAATACATATATGTGATTAAAGGCTGTAGGTAAAATAAAACGAAGGAGTATGAAGTTATTGTGTGTAGTCAAGTAGTTTATAGATCTATCTGGTTTATAGTCTGTACATGATGAGGGGATGAAAGTTACATGATTAGGGGGATTTTTGATGACAGTGCTCAACAGATCTAGGTGCTTGAATAGCCTTCAAGGGGCTGCACAGGTGGGATCCAGTTTGCTTTTATCTAACTTTGCCACCATCACTTTCTCTCTATTTGAGACCTGAGGACCGGCGGTGTCCAGTGTGGTGTGTAAGGCCATGATGAGAGACTTTGTGCGGAGCTAGAGGTTGACACAGAGGGTCAGGGAAAGAGGAGGGAGGAGGATGGGTCCCCAGACAGATGACAACATAGGAGAGAAGGGGGGTGCAGGAAGGAGGCAGGAGGGGACAAGGAGGGGTAATGGAAGCACTCCAGTGCTCTCGCCTGGAACAGCTCAACCTTGGGCTGTAATTACCAACCATACATTCCACTTTTGGGGTGACATCTTCCTCCTCTTGGACCAGTGGAGGGGAATTAGAGGGGATCTTAAAAGTCAGAAAGAGTCAGAGAGTTGGGTTTTTCTGTGCTTCTTGGGTAAAAAAAACCCCCAAAAGAATTCACAAAGGCCAATGGGAACAGGTGCAAATATCACTCAATCACGTGCTGGGAGTCGAATTTGGAGTTACTTTGTTGTTTGAAATTTCAGTCTATTAATATAACTTTAGAACGTTGTATTAATAGACATGACTTTCCCCATGTTTATGTATAGTTCTATTACATTAAGCAAAGACAGACATTTATAGAAAAACAAGCTGTTTACAGCTTGCATGTGCATGACTTGGAGCTGATCTGCAGGAAATAAATACACCACTGTTCTATAACACCAGTGTTTATACACTCGATAACAGGGCTGATTGTTTACATTCGCAAGTACACACTTATCTCAACCGCCTCTAGAGACTTCTGTGATTTTATTTTTGATTGTCTCCATATCAACTTTCCTGAATCCAACTGAATGTTCTAGCCATGGTGAAAGTTAAAATCCTTCTGTCAACACTACAAAACAATGGGTCTTGTTAAAAACGTACTCTCTGATGCTGTGGTAGCTGTTGAGGCAGTAATGGAAGCAACTAACCCCCGTCATTTGTACAGTGGTGGTGGGAAGTGAAGATGTACTATTGCAAACTAACTGGGAAAAAGTCTATGGTTTTTGCAACCATATTATTTGTGGATTTTGTTTTTTAATCATTTAAAACGCTTCTTACCGTAGTTTTCTGGAATTTTGCCAATCTCTCCTGACACAACGATTCTAACTGAGTCAGGTATGCTTGGGGTCACATGATTGTTTTTTTTTTTTTTTTCTCAATATTTCTGCATTATGTTTTTATTCCTCATGATATCTTTTGTTTTATGATGTGCACCAGTCCATCATGCTACAGGATATGTCTCCAATAATAAGTGTCTTTATTCCTGAGTGAATTTGTAAACTAATCTGGCTTTTTATGTTGCTTTTGTAGAATTGGCTTCTTCCTTTCTGAGTGGCCTTTGAGCCCAGATCGCTATGGAAACCTGCTCAACACTGAACAATGATACTCTCTCACCAGCTCCATCCGGCATCGTCTAGTGCCATTGGTTTTTGTCCTAGAGTTAGGACAAAAACTAACTCTAGTTTTTGTCCTAACTAATTATGAAAATTGTACCCATATAGAAACCATAATTATGGAGGTGTAAAGTTTTTACCTTGATATTTTGGTTGTTTTTTTATGATGTCCTACCAGCAAGTAGTGTGTATAAAATAAATCAGCAGGTGTGCCTCCATTTAACTCAGTTGTTGTGGAATAACCCACCAGAAGCGACCCACATGGGCATCAAACCACATTTAAGTGTTATGTTCAAGACAATACAATTTCATAAAATATTTTGGGCTTCTCTAATGTTTTTCATCAGTTTTATGTTTTTGTTTCCCCCTTACTACAGTCTTTACTGGGTTACTTTGTGACCCAACATTTCTGCACAGTCTTGCAGTCAGTTCATTAACTGTGCCGCTCCTGTGTTTTCCCAAGCACAACTTCAGCTCTGGCGGAGGAGGATTGTAGGAACTCGACGTGTTTGCCCCTCAGGCCTCGTAATGATTTGAATTGACTTCTGATTGCCCAATTGTACTGCAGAGCTTATTTTAGTTAAATGCCTCTTTGGTTGCAGATCAGGAGAGAGAAGGAGCCGGCTGCTCCGTTTGCCAAATAAACACGTTCGCCGACGATGCTGGTAATGATCTCATTACATGGAGCCAATACACCTGTGTACGAGTGGAGGGTGGGGGCAGGGGATCCGGAGGGGGGCGGTGGGCCAGGGAGGACAAACAAAGCGTGAAATCACTAAATCACACTCATTATTGTGGGATATCAGTGGGGCCAGGATCCTAATGTACCATGAAGAGCATTCACTGCTTAATGGACATTTTACACATTTTTATGCTTTTTATATATTACAGTAAAACACAATTTCAACAACAGCCGAGCCATTTACTGTATTTCAGTTACCTTGTGAAGCCCCACAGCGAGCAAGCACACAATCAGAGGCTTTCCTGTTCATCTCCTGGCTTTTTAAGGCCATGTTCTCTCATTGTGTTTGGGTTTGCTCTGTTTGTGTCTAATTAGTCAAAAACAAATCTGGACCAGCGCTGCATTCTGGGAGGCCTGTCGCGTGTTGTAAAACGGCTCACGGCATCTGTCGATCCACGAGCGTGGGAGGAACCCAGCGTCTGACCTCTTGTCATGTAGCACCATGAGCGTACAATGCCTGAACAGGATCCTTTCGTTGTACACCTGACCAAGAACTGATTTCACTGCAAGCCCTCTCCACCGGTAACATGGGCAGAGGGGCGGAGAGTCCCTGTTACAGCAACGCCGCTCTCGTTATTTCACAATTAATGTCAAGCCCTTGTTATTTGTCATCGCAAATACATGCCTCCGGTGCGGCTGCCGTTGTCGCTGCCATATTCTAATTTGTCCTCCATTATGGAAAACACTGGTGTCGATTAATTTCACTTTCATGGTTTGTACACACAACAAGTGAGTGTGAACGGTTGTTGTTTACCAGAAGCAACTACTCTTGTCCAATTTATACAGGCTAAAAAATCATGCCATGTTTTTAAAATTTGTTCTATAAAATGTTGCATAAAGACTACTAAACAAGACCATACATATCCTTCAATTGGTATGTGATATATCCTATTAACCTCTAGCTTTCTGCTTTAAAACTAATAATTTATAGGGCTCTATGGTGCTCTCTCAGTTATTTTTATTTAAGAAATAGTCTAACTCTGTATTTCTAAAAAAAAAGTAGAAGTTTTAGAACATTTAAGATAGTTGATGTAAATTGATTTAAATTAATAATTTTTTCCCCCCTGTGGAAGTTCAGTGCTCTTGAGTTGAAGGTAGATATGATCATAAAAAAAAAGAACAATAAACCAACATCTGTTTTGTTCATAGCTGTTTTTGAGAAATAGCCTTAAAATTTTGCAGATATGAATGCATATACTATTTGTTTTTCTATATAAAAGTGGTTTATGATACCCAAATTGAAAATTTTTAGGTCAAGCTATTACATCAGACCAATTAAAAAAAAAAAAAAAAGAATACGGAAAATGTATTTACCCATCCAATTGAGATTTGAGAGATTGAATTGGTTCTATTCAAGTGTTATAACGCTGCAATGTTTTAATGTTACTTTTCCAGTGGAAAGATGATTAACAGGAAAAAGTATTGCTTTTCCAGGTGGTTAGCTCTAAGCTTCGCCAGGATAAAAGGAGTTTGTATGTCCTCCATCTGTCAGCTTCTCCTGCTTACTCAGTGGTCTCCAAATATGTTTGAATGCTTTCAAACATATCACTCAAACGTTGCCCAAAATTTCAAAAATAATACATTGGGAGTTTTTGCCAGGTTTTAAGGATGTATCTTTACAAAGTGTATTTCTATTAGAGAGAGTTATAATTGTTCCTTTACTAATGCCTGAAAAGATGTAGTATGTTTGCCTAATTGCTTATTGTTTGGTGCTTCTGAACATTAAGTGCTTCCGTGACTGAAGATGTAAGAATTTGCACTTATTTTACTTGACCTGAGCCTGGTTGGAAATGAGTTAATACATGTATAAAAATTCTGAGAATAAAGCTTCTTGGTCCTACTCCTACAAATATAAAGCCACATTTTACCCTTTACAATTTTTATATTTTGTGGCCACATTGTTTTTGTTTTTATTTCCATTTCTTACCGCTGAAGCGATCTCTGCTCTCAGCCGCAGTCCCCTCCATTACACCTAATAAGGTGTCACATAATTTCATTTCCATGCTTCACTTGTCAGGGAGGGATTCCAGTCCTATTCCAATTTTGAGTTTTAATAGATATTAGTCCTTAACACTCTTCTAACAATTAGGCCTCCCAGTTTTGCTCTTAATGAAAATCAGATTAAGACATATAATCTAATTACAGTTCATATTAATTCACCCTCTGATGCACTCTGGCTACTGCGCTGGCCCTCAGTTTGTCAGTCAGGAACCTCACCCTTATTAAGCATGCATAAATGTGTACTAGTTTGTGTTTAGACTGACTTAGTGCTGCTAAACTTCTCCTCGATGTCGTGAGAGATAGTAAACGTCAAAAGGAAATAAAAATATGGCGAAGGAAAAAGTTGATCTCATAAATTAATTCAACCTACGGGATGAAATGACCCATTTAGACTTGTAATTTAGAAATGAACTTCTCTCTCTATCTCCAGTTTTTGTCAGTTTTATCATGGCTACATGATTTGGTTGAAGCCATGAAGCGGAGTCGGACTGATAAATTCTGCGGGTATCTGCAGACCCTCGTTTCATGGGAGAAACGCACTTATCAGAGCCCCTTTTGATGTGCTGGAATATCATACTGTGATTTAGTTTGAACGGGATGTCTGTTTTCATTTGCCTTCTCTCATTATAAACCATTTTTTCTTAATTACTGCCATCACTGCATAATTATTAACATAATTAACAGATGATTCCCCCCCTTCGTAACCCGGTGTGAGCAGCGACGGGTTCCCGGGAGCTGCCGGGCCAGAATCAAAACTTCATCTGAGATGAGAGGGAGAAGTCTTGAGCCACAATGATTCAATCAGTTTCATCACTTCAGAGAGAAATGATTAACTCCCACTGCTAGACCACGGAGCTACTCAATAAAATAAATTATATGGAAAATTGATGAAGACTTTAGCTTGCACCCACACGCCCCTCCACCACCTTATTAGATTCAGCCGCCTAGAATCAAAGATATTTTCAAAATGAAACTAATCTTTGAAGAAATGCTCGCTTTACAAATCAGTTTTTTTTTTTTTTTTTTACTACCTACTACTTTTGTCTCCTCTCTTGTGTCTCAGGCTTTGAGACGGCCAGGTCTTTTGCTCTTCACGGAGCTCATGTGATCCTGGCGTGTCGAAACCTGTCCCGGGCCAGCAAGGCCGTTAGCCTCATACAGCAGGAGTGGGTGAGTAGGACAGCATCTGTCAAAGAGTTTTATGATTTGACTATATTACTTTTATAGAATCCTTTAAGCAGACTGAAGTCAAACATGAGCTGTGAGATAGGGACCAGTTTATTTAACTATTTTAATATTTTGAATGACCTGAAATGCTTTACGATGAAGGCTAATTATCGGCTTAGTAAGCACTTCTGATCTGAAGCAAAATCAGG
Organism: Girardinus metallicus; assembly: GCA_903067095.1. Taxonomy (NCBI): domain Eukaryota; kingdom Metazoa; phylum Chordata; class Actinopteri; order Cyprinodontiformes; family Poeciliidae; genus Girardinus; species Girardinus metallicus. Next base: position 12,913 of record CAEGAE010081467.1, on the reverse strand, counting down.
CAAATCAGAAAACTGACCTAAAGTTTAGAAATCTGACAGCATTTGCTGATTAAAGATCTTGAGATATTAATATAATTCTTTTTTCTGCAAAAATAATTGTCATTTAGTTATATAAATTACTTGAATGAGACAATAAATTTGGAATGAATGAAAAGTAAAAACAAATGCATGCATTTTTAAAAAACTACTAAAGGTTAAGTTCATACAAACACAGCTCTCTGGAGCAATGCTGATTCTTCTGTGTCTCTGTAGAGCAAGAGTTAAAGGCATGGAGGGAGGGAGTAAATGTGAAAGGGCATCTGATAATTACCTGAGATTATTGCTCTAATATCGCTGCACTTGTGACATGTGCCCAGATTTACGAGTTTGGGAAAATAAACAAGCGAAATGTGGGTGCTGGAGCAGAAAGAATAAGCTATTAGTGCTGGGTTGATTACAGAGAGCAGGACTTGAAGATGGAGGAGAGTGAGTGCTTGGCGCAGATATGAGAAGAAAGGCTGAGAGGGAGGAGAAAAAAAGGGGAGTTGGGGGGCGGAGGGGTAGAGCGGGAGACAAACGCCTTTAAGCGTGAGTAGATCTACAGTGTTTAAACTCGCCAAAGTCTCTAATTGAAGTATGCCCCTGGGGCTGTCAGTGCTGCTCCACAGTGTGAAATCCACTGCTTTGTTTAAATGAGTGAGGAAAAGCTCTCAGTACCAGATTCTGTGCTACAATTGATTTTCAAGCTTTGCACCTGCCACAGATTCATCCCAGATACTTAATGTGGCTAAATTAACAAATGGAAGCAGCTTTTAAAGCATAACTAAGTGTGACCTCTTGAGCTTAAATGATAATATCCCATTTTGTGGTAAATTGGCATGTTGCGCGTGCAGATTTTTCACAAATTTAACAATCGAATTAATAGTCTGGCTCTTAGAGCATTAAATTAGCATTTCTGAAGCTGCGTTCGTTCTTCCTTCTCAGGAATTCCCCCTGTTAGGGGCTAATGAATTAAAGTCACAATATCAGAATAAATCTTGGCCACAAATTCTGCCCCTTTGGCGACATTATTAATAGATTCAGGAGAAGAATAGAGAGGAGGATTAATCTTTAAGGTGATGGATGGCCTCTGCTTACCTTCCCATGCTCCTATGTTAAGGTCATTTTGATAAGTGAGTATATTTTGGGGGTCCTCTGCAGAAAAGGTCATCATATCTACTTCCAGGTCCCTCGCAGAGTTCCACTCTGGCTGCCAGAAGTGAAGCTGGCGTCCCGATTGCGGGCGACCTTTGACCTCTAGCTGCCTGCTTACTATTACTTGAAGCGCTCTTCTTACCCTGCGTCTGACTGTGTGGGATTGCGTCGCTTCTCGGAGGCGATTGTGGTTGCCTACTGGAAGTTTAGGGCGGTGTGGTACAGCGCCACCCCTGTGTTCTGACAGTGTGGTATATCAGTGGGGTTCGTGACGGATAATGGGCAGGTCAGAACGGCTAGGAAGAGCAGGTCAGAGGGCTCATTCATTCCAGCAAACAGCGCTGTGTTCAGTACAGTACACCACAAAACAATAACAGCTAACAGAACGTCCGGGAATAGGGAAAGTAATTGTTGCACCTCTCTGACTAGTTTCTAAAATAGAAGTTTTTGTTTTATTTGACACATCTAAATGTTTATATTTTTAACAAGTTCTTTTATAATTGTGTCTTGCAAAAATATTAATATATTAACTTTTTCATATTTTGTCTTGTAATAGCCACTAACTTTGGAGTTTTTTTTTTTTTGCATGTTCTAAGTGGTAGAACAATACAAAATAGTGCATTAAGGGAAAAGGATGCATAGTTTTTGCAAAAAAAGGGGAAGTCTGAAAAAGTGAAGCGTGCACATATCCTTCTGCTGTAGTTACCGCTGCAAGGCCCTAGGGATATCTCTGTACTAGCTTTGCAAATTATAAATTCAAATCTTTGCCCTTTCCTCATCTTAAAATTTATCATGGTCAGTCAGACTGAATAAACACTGTCTGCAAACACCAGTCCTAAACTCTAGTAACTGATTCTCAGTTAGATTTAGGTTTGGATTTGATTGGGTCCTTCCAACACATGGAAAGGCTTTGAGCTAAATTGTTACTCTGTTGTATCAGGTTTTGGCCTGTATTTCCCATCAACTCCAGCCAGCATCCCAACACCATCCTGCTTCCGCCACCATGCTTGTTCGTTTTCTTCCGCTAACAGCCTTTTGCTTTCAAGTGAAAAAATTTATTTCTGGTTTCCTCAGACCAGAAGACATTCTTTTAGGTTTGATGCTTCCCTTGTGTGGCTTGTGGCAAACCGTAAACCGGTTAAGGTTTTGTACTGTTCCAGATTTGTGGAGTGGACTACTTAAGTTATAGTTCCCACCAGATCTGTGTGTCCCCATTCCTTTATCACAATTTTCATGAGTTATCCTTGCTGCTTTTCAGATTAAAACTATTTAATTCTGCACAGAATTAACAAAGATAACATTTTATTTGATTTCCGTCACTGTCAGGTCAGACCTTTCCTGCAGGATGTTGGGAAATTTGAAACGACAGAGAAGGGAATCACTCTCATTCTCACTGGCTTCATGAGGTTAAAAAGTTTTTTTTTTTAATATATATATACACACACACACACACACACACGCACCCACATATATATATAATTAATTGAAGTAACATTAAAACCACTATGTGAAGCAGGGAAACAAAAAACTAAAGCCAATACATGCAGATGTTTGTATAGCCTCAAACACTGATTAACTACATTAATCACAACATCTTTTACATCCTGGCATCCCTCTCTTTATATTAGCTGTAACTAGGATGCAAGCCTTTCATCTCTGCAGCTCTTGGCCTTTGCTGTAACTGCATACTTTTTCTCGTGGCTCCTAACCTTTCCACTCACAGCACTAGCAGGTTAAGTTGCTGGTTAACAACTAAAGTGTTGCCTGTGTGCCGGAGATTTATTTTTTACCGGTTGCTTTTAAAATTATGCTTATCTTCCCTCCAACGTCTTCCTCAGAGAGTAGTAATGGATTCCCCAGAGAATCAGGGTACTGCTTTGTGGGCCAACCAAAGCCCTTGGCCCCCTGAGTAGAATACAACGCACACAGATTCACTGTTGTTCCACTGTCTTATTTTGTAATTTCTTTCCTTTTTGCTAATCCAAAATGCTCATTTCCCCCACTGCCCCATTGTACAGCACATGCTAATGAGATGCTTTGTAAGGGCGTTAATTAGCAAGTTAGTCGCTGATTGCTGTGCTTGTTTTTGTTGTTTGTGTGTGTGTCTGTGTTTGTGGCGGGTGGTATTAATATGGCTGCATGCCGCTGAGGAGGGTTCTGTCAGGGTCTGCTCTGGAACCAATTAGGCTAAAGCTCGGTGTCCACCGAGGATGCTGGGAGGGGAAAAAAGAGCCTGCTGCTTGCAATGTCAAACAGCAACATTAACACAGGGCATAGAGGCAGAGCAAGACGGAGCTGATAGGCGGCAGCCATTTATCCTGAGAAAAATACTTACTGTTCTTTATCATATATGTTTATGTATATGTTGGTATGGTGTATCTGTTTATATTTTGAGATGTTATACTTTATAAGTTAATGCCACTTGTTTATGGATCTTGGTCAGTATGGAAAAGTGACTAAGTTCAAGATGAGTTTCACACATGATTATGTTTGTTATCATTCTGTTATCTTACATGCCTCATTTGAGCTGATGTTTTCTTTTTCATTCTTGAAATTTGCACAGCTATCTGAAAACTCGGCCTAAAATTTATAATCAACATTAGTATTTATATTTTGAAAATGGATAAAGAACTCTGCACGGAATAAATCTGGACAATTATATTTTGACATGAAAAGTCAAATAGTAATCCTGGGAGAGTGGAGCGTCACTTGTGTCCATGCCTTTGTCCATTTGCCTGCTGTATAACCTCATGTGTCAGTCGGACAGGCCCTCTTCCCCACCGGCCACCATGACACGCCGCACCACAGCCAAGCTTCTCTCGCTGAGGCCGACAGGAAGTGACATGTATGAAATGCTGACCTGGTTAGTTGTGACCCCTCCAGGCTTCAGGATGCTGCTTGTTTTTTTTTTCCTTTTTTGCCACCATTCCTGTAACTTCCCTTACACAATGACTTGTGTCCTCTCCACTCACCTTTTGGTTCTGACATTTTTTATTCTTTTTTTCCCTAAAATCATCAAGGAAAAGGAAACCTATTTCCCAGGTCACTGAGCAGGCCCATAGTGCCCACTAGATCATTGTTAATCCCTGTTATGTCTTACAGTATTGTAACTTAAACTTTTCTTATTTTTTGCCAAAGTTATTTTACTGCCAATTTACATGTTTTGACATCTTTAATAAGATTCCTTTCACTTTTGTTATATAAACAAGGCTTTAACAGTGGCTTCCTCTCCACCTTCCTCCCTTCTGCCAGTCTGCTTCCAAATCGCATCCTGTAAATCACCAAAGGAGCACCGGTTCTCCCCTTATTTGCAGAATAAGGCACTTTTAAAATCTGCCTCTTTCCTCGCATATTGGTGTCATGAGTCTGCCTCTCCAGGGAGACCTTCCCATCTCTCTTTATTTGCTTGTTTGTTTTCTACGCGCAGTCTGTCGTTGAACTGGGAATAAAAAGGCTCCTATGTCCTCAACTGTTTCCTATCTAATCTTGATACTGAGAGAGGAGGAAAGATGGATTGAAAGTGGGTGCAATTGCGATTTCAATTTGAGGAGGAAACCCCCTTTTTTACACCAGATTTACCTGACTGATTTCTTCAAAACACAACCACAAAAGGATGAGGAATTCTTTACAGAGTTACTCTGATACTTTCCTTAACATTTCTTTACATTACAGGGGTGGCTGCTTCAATGCTGCATGTGGGAATACTGAACGAGGCTAAGTGTAGTACAGAGCGTTTGTCCAAAAGTGTAAGTCTTGAACACCTTGAAGTTTTCCAGTAGTAAGCATTTTTAGCATGCACGTCATTGTGCAACAAAAGTACGCATGCACGCTCAGGTGCACACACATACGCACGTGCACGGTGCCCACACCCATCCACATGGCGTTTATTTAAATGCTTAATTATGCATTTTGCATAGCTTTGGGACATGTATCACTCTTCCCAGACTGCTAATAAAGTGACCAGGGAGATGGGGAACCTAAATGAATCCTAAAGTGCCTTGCTTGCATTCCTCACTCTCTCCCTCTCCCTCGCTCTTCTGCTTAGTTATTCCAGCCCTTCGTGGGAAACCGCTCGCCTCCGTTCCTCCGTTCCTCCTTATGTCTGTCTGCTACAGCCAGGTGCTTTGTCTCCTGTAGAGGTGTGGCCTGCTCCTAATTGCCTGGACCACAATGAACTATGGGCAAACGCTCTGAGTGAAGGAGCACCATGGAGGAATAATTTTGAATAAATCACACAGTTAGCTCGTTGATATTTTCTGCTAAATAAGCAGTTCAGCAGCTGTCTCACAAGGAGGTGCGAGCGTTGGAATGATGGGTCACTCGCCATGGGTCGTGTTTGGGAGGATTTAAATGATTTAAATGATGTCACTGGTACTGAAGGGGACAGGCCGAGGAAGGATGTGTAAGGCGGCACCTCTTTGTTGTTTGAATCTGACAGATCCTCATCCCTCTCTCTTTTGCTTCTCCTTGTGAAAGGAGTACATGTAGCCCTGGGACCAGGGGCTTCTTATGATGGGAGAGGTGAGAGGTTGCCTGGATCTCTTTGGCTCTTTCTCTCCTCTTCCCTCTGCCAGCAGAGAATGTTTTTATTGAAGTCTGAGAAGTGCTGACCACAGAGAGACAAGTCCAGCATGCACTCTAATGTTTCAAATCAAGAGACGAGCCACTTGTAATAAGCTGCAGCCAAACAGACTGAGGCTACTTGATGTCTGCCAAACACAAAAACACAGTCATGTTGATTGCAAAAACCATCTGGCAACAAGGCTATAACATTTATCTGCAATTATACCATTCTCTCTTTGCACAAGTACTCAGAACCTCAGACTAAGTTCATATGAGCTTAGACTTAACTCTCTGTTTGGTGTCTCTGGGAAATATAAAATGTCTAATATCCTTTGTATTGTTTTATAATGGGTGATATAGTTACTGACATAAGCAATTTGTTTGTAAACAATTCAGTTTGCAAGAAACTGACACGTCTAGAAGGATGACAGAGTACTCGGATGGGATGAGTGTAGCAATGTTGACACCAGGTAGTTGCTGAAGCATCTGACAGACAAAGAGGACAGCACAGAGCATTAAATGTTATTACCAACACTTAGCAAGAGTTTATTAGGGGTCACATTCTAAAAGGTAAAGAGACGCATATGACAACTGTGCATAGAAAACCTTTTGAAAGCTGCAGGAACATCCCATTTTTAGTACTTTGCTACAGTAAAGTTTGTATCACACCCTCTATTCTGTCTTTGTTCCTGTTTGCATGCATAAAATGGAAAGAAATGCACTGTTATTCTGGTGTATGGGTACCTGGGTATGATGTAAATTCCAGAGCTCCAACTTCCAAGACCAATCGATTGCATTGTTACAGATATTCTGCTATAAATTGTTACTTCTGGAACGTTGTGGAGGCGGAGTCAAATGCTTGACCCTGCCCATAACTGCTTACTGCTGTAGTTTTTGAACACCTTAAAGAGTAACTAAATCCAAAATGAACTTTTGTTTGCAGATAAGCTATAAATTGGTGCTTTAAAATCCTCTGTATCTTACTGTCCAAATTGTAATATTTTCATGGAAATTTGTGTAATTTTGCAACATCTGGCCTATAGCTGCCTTAGTGCTGCCCTCCTGTGTTTGGAGGGTGGCTACTGCAGTCGAATGTTCCCATTAATTCCAATGGTACGTTTCGGTTGATGTCTACGTCACAGCTCCATGTTCAGGTATGAAACCATCTCACTCAGACAGGCCCCTGTAGCGAATCAAGGGTTGGAATTGTGAGCTTGGCAATCATTGACCATTTTTAGGTTTTACACGTTACTCATTTGCAATGTGAACACCGACTGGAATCAGTCACCTGATTCCAGTCGGAATCAGGTGACTGATTGCTGCTCAGGTGGTTTGCTGCAGGATCACAGTGTGAGACGGACTGCCTTGCTTAGGAAGTGGGAGGGGCTCACGGCAGCATTCTCTTCTCGCTCAGTCAGGACAGTTACAGCAGAACGACTGGTGCTTCGTGTCATTCGTTTTTGCCATAAAGGTTTCCAGTAACAGAAAAAAGTTGTTGAATTTGTTGCTAACCACTTTAAAAAAAAAAAAAAAAGTTGCTAGGGGGTTTGAAATGTTAACTATACTGACATAGTCACTAAGTTGGCAGCAGTGTTTTTTCTTGTTCTGACCACAGCCCTGCTTAACCCCCTATGCTTGTCAGTGTCTCTTGACTAAGCTCTCTATGATTGAATTTTTCAAAAATTGTCTGGACGTAGGATTATGCTTTCACAGGCGGGATAGTTACACTTTAACAAAATTTTTTGGACACACCGAAATGTGTCAATGTCTGACCCTTATCTTCCGTTTACCAGAAGATAAACGGAAGATAAACCTGACATTAAATCTCATGTCAGGTTTCATGAGATTGACTCTTGTTGAAGTGCCTTGGGCTTTCGAACAGTCGTGCACCGGGCAAAGCTATGATGAGCGTCTGGGAAGTTGTGTCCATGTTTTTGTGAGTTTCACATCCAAGTTTGCATATCTGTGTGTTTGGTAACTCTGGTTTACAGCTTAATCAGTCTGCATAACCAAACGCACATTTATCACAGAGAGAATTCATGCTCACAGAATCAGACTTCAGCCTATATATAATTATCAAACACACACAGCCACACATGTAAACATGCCACACGTTCACATCCACATTTCATTAGTGAGGCAGATTCAGGCAGCAGTAGATTAAAAACAACGTGTGTTTTTACAGGTCCATAAATCAGGCGGAGGACCAGAAGGATTCATTTAGCGAACACCAGGCTTGTTGCGTAGTTGCCCTCACGTGACTAATGCTTAACTGCGATATGTTGATACAGTGCCTTTTTATTAGTTTCATTCTTTTTCAACCCATTTCCAGGATCATCTTTCATTTGGTGATTGGCTCGCCAAGGAGGCTACATGTTTATTTTTGCAGAAGATTTTTTGATTAAAAAGCTTGCCCCATTTTAACTGTGATTAAGCCTGCTCACTTGCAAATGCTCAGACCTACAGTACAGAAATAATGTGTCCTAATCCTACACAGCTTCATTGATCTTGTGTCAACAGCATAAATAAGCCACTGTGTCAAGTTATTTTTACTCCGCACCTGCTATTTGGATGGAAAAAGCCAGGTCATATCCGTTTCTCTTTTTATCCTGCTTGCCAGCCCTCCTAGATGTAGAAGAGGAATGTTAATCTGTTTGTTCTGCTCATATTTTCCAAGCGGAACCTGTGTTTTAATGGTGTGTGAAGCACAAACCCATAAAATGTTTTGTTCATTGGCGTTGCTCTGAAATAAACGCGCAAGACTCACTGACAAACCGTACCCAGCTTCATCTTTAATACTGAATTGTCTGCGCTCCTTTGCAGGCCTAGAGGCCTCCTTATGTGTTTGTGTTTATAGTTGCGCAGCCCCTGGTTTCAGCCTGAGACCCGCATCGACACACAGGGAGCAGGTGTAATTTCCCCTGCACTAAAACCCCAACAAGTGGCATCTGGGGAGAGAGGAGCATATTACAGGTTCAAGCGGCTATGCTTCCTTTACCACAGAGGGCTACAAGCTCTCCTGACCTGTGACCAGGCTTAGCTCTGAATGTATTCGCTGGGGGAGGCTCAGAGGTGTCGGAACTACCTCACTGTTTCTTTCAGTGTAAAGCATTTATTAGGGTTCATGCCTGTTTGGGGGGCCACAGGGCAATATTATTTCCTGTCGTCCAGCTGAGAAGTGTGTTTCAGTGTGTGTGCTACTGTAGAGGTTTTAGATAACCAGCGCCATATCGTAGCAAGTTTCGGGATTGGTAAATATATCAAATAACTGTGTAATAAAGTGTGCTGTAAACCAGTGAACACAGTTTAACCTCTGACCACTAATTCCCTAAGTCACAGCGCTATATATGTAGACCAGCGCAGCCGCACTGATTAATTCTGCGGCGGACCATGACGTGGAAGAGTGTCGTCTCAAACTTTCGGGGGCTCCAACAGTGATGTCCTCTCATGGATCTGGTTAGAGAACCCGAGAGTAAGAGTAGTTACAGCAAAAATTTGAAACCACTTTTAATTTCTTTAGATTCCTTCTAAAGAAACAATTCTTTTTTTTGCAATTTTTTAGGTTTATGATGCACTTTTAATATTTTTCTTTGGATTTTGCCCATTTTCCCCAATTTTTTCATCCAGTCCTAAGACATTTGTCTACCTTAGACAAACCAAATCTGAAGATCCTGTTTTCTAGAATAAGTCGAGCAAAAATGAAAACAGAACTTGATCCTCTGCCATCAGATTGATCATCTACTATATACCAGATTTTAAGTTAATATCTTTTTAAAAATTCCTTTGTTGACACTAAAATGCTATTTTATACACTGGCCAACTCACCCTTTGGATTTATGATAGAAAAAACAAGAATCACACTATTTTCAACTTTCTGGTTATAACAAAGTAACTGAGAATCAAATGATTTTTTTTCCCAAAGGCACAAAAAAATTACAGTATGTCTATAAAAAATGTGTAGTGTGAGTGTTTGTTTTGTCAAAGTTTTATGTTACGCATAACATAAAACTTCTATAAAAAAAAACACTAACACTACCTGATTGCTTCTCATAAACAATATCTGACCTATCATATTATAATAGCAGTTTGTAGCATAATTAAACCTTTCCCACACTGTTAGGCTTCAATTCAAAGTCCAAATCCATTGTTTGATTTAGCACCTTTGATTTCACTTTTTTAATTTCAAAGTGAAAAACACCAGAGAAGTAAGAAGTGTTTGGCTGCTCTGAAATTAGTGGACTCAACCATAAATTAAAATGTGTCGTAAATATTTTATTAATGTTAATATTTTCCTAAACAAATAAAATGTGCTTTCTGAACGTGTAATTTATGAATTCTCATTGTATTTGGAGGATATAGAAAGTTTTATTTTAGCTGCTCCTTTTGTGTAATTCTTAGCCATTCTCTGTGGCAGCTTGTAAACTATTCTGAACTCTTATTTATATTTTTATTTCTTTTTTCTGTTTTGATATTTTTTTCCATTATACCTAATAACTCATTTGGAAATCAATAAATCTTGATAATCAGAATTTTTTTAAAAGTAAAGGTAATTTTATTTGTATAGCACATTTTCAGCAACAAGGCAATACAAAGTGCTTTACAGGAATCAAAAGGAAATACAAACAAAATCATTTAGGTTTGTTTTCGTTTGCTCTTAACTGCAAACTTTTTCGTTTTACCAAAAACATTGACTTGAGTAATAAAAGGTAAAGCACAGCACAATCCTTAGGGAAGGTAAAAGATATTATGAATGGTTGTTGAAAAGTGGTATCTTGCTTTAGTGCTCTTTTTTGTTCTATAATGAGTTGCCTTTAGCTTTAACATCTAGAGGTCATTTGGGGTTAAAAACATTCCTCTTCCATATATACCCCAGGTGTGGCAATTTTTTGCTTTAGTTTTTTTTCATTGGGTCTGTTTCAGTCTCTTGATGAATTTCTTTTTTGTTACTTGTCGAGCATTTCGAGGGCCCTATGTGCTTGGCGATTGCATTGCCAAACGTTACAATAAATTAGGCTACTTGGAGCCCTGCCAGCTTAGCATGAGCATGATTAGGATGTAGCATTGGCATGAGGCCAGCAGCTCCTTCCAGCTCTCTGATGACCAATCCATGCAGGTGCAAGGGAGCCACATGTCACGGAGAAGCTACTACTGCTGCTACCAGCTTTCTCCATGGAGGACTCATGCTGCCACTGCACCAATGAATCACAACAATTTTACTATTGCAGTTTTGAACATGCTAACTACAGCTAGGGGAACTGTCACCCTCCACTAATGGGGAGGACACTGTGATCTTGTTGCACCCTAGAAGAACTTTCCAAACCATATTTTGGCTAATTTCAAAAGTCTAGAAAAGTTTACAGTCAACAATAAACAACTAGTTCAATTTAAATAAAATTTAATAACCTTACATCCTTTTGCTCTTGTCATCTTCATGTAAATTTAAAAGTTGCCAGTATCTACTTGTACATCTATATTTACCAGTGGTGTAGCAAACTACCTAATAAAATGTAATTATTTAACCTAAGTAAAATGTTAAAAAGTTAATGCCGTGGCATTATCTTTATCCTGAATACATGTGCATCTATGTGATTTTGTTAACCTGTCCCAATAATCCTTGAAAAGAAATCTCCATTTGGTTTCAGTGATTGACATGGTGGAAGACTTGCCAGGAGGATAAAGGCGGGAACCGAGTATGAGTGAAGAGAGGACTTGAAGTGGGAGGGAGGCCGGGTTATGTGGGGGCGAGGGGCTAAGATGCTCATGTATTAAATCACACGGCGGCCCAGGGGTCGGATTCATCAGGACTGATTCAGAGCTATTGAGTTTGGACTCCATCTCCCATAAATCCTGGCATGTGACGCTGATGGATGTGGGCCATAAAGCCTCCCGCTCTGACATGTGGAGAGTAACATGGGGAACCATGGGAAAATGTGAGTGCTCCAGGTTAATGTCAACGAGGCCTGGGAGTGAAGAGGGGATGATGGAAAGGAGGACAGTCAGGTACAGCGAGGGATGAGAGGTGTGGAGAAAAGGGATTGAAAAGATTGAGTGGGCTGAGAGCAGAATGTGAAAAAGCAGAGTATTTGTGGAAACTCTGAGAAAGTGTTTGCTGTGACATTAGCTGTAATTCAGCTGTCATCATGCTAGTTTAAGGTCATGCTGCTTGAAGTATTAAAGCGTTAATAAGCCACATTAAACTATTAATCTGCATGAACATATCAATCTTATAATCGATCAGAAATCAGCCTGAGGGTGGAATTCTTTCTTTTCATTTGAACCATTTCTGTCTCAAATTTAGAGAAGCAATCAAATTTCTGAATGTTTCTCATATTAAGATTTCTTTACTATCACTCAAAGATAATTAGATTTCACCGAGGGATGTTAGGAAAAAAAACTAGGAGCAAGTAATTAATGTAACTGATCATATCAAAGTCTTCTTACAATCAAATTCAATCATTCAAATTTTATTTGTATAGCACATTTCAGCAACAAGGCATTTCAAAGTGCTTTCCATCATAACAAACACAAAAACATAGTCATGCAACATAGAATCAACAATCAAAACATTACATTAAGTCAAGTGCCATCATTAAATTCGTAATTGATTACCTTTCAAATACAACTCTAAATACAATACAAGATTAACTACATAAAAGGAGATTCACAAATAAATGAAAACAAAAAATGGCACAATTTAAAACGTTGCTTCTTCAGGCTAATAATTGGATGTTGTGACTAAAGAAATGTACATTGACAATACTAAATAAACTTATTGAAAATCTAACTGTCATTTATCAGGTATTACAATAAAATAATTTTGTGACTTGGAAGTTGCATTTCTGAAGTCTAACAGTATTAGTAATAACTTGAGGGGAAAAGAAAAGAAAAGAAATAGGAAGAATTTAAAGTTTCTAAGCCACTGTTTCCTGCACCAGAACCACCAGTGATTGAAATAGAAAGAGTTCCTTACTTTGGTCTGACAAATTTTTATTTTTTCTGAACCAACTTGCTCTTCTCTGTGCCAGCAGTGATTCTGTCTGAAACAGGAAACAATGTTGTTGTGTTGCAGCACTGGCAATTTAATTTAGAGTTTGGATTTGGATAATGGTGATGCACCTTAAGAATATGCTGATCACCTTAAGAATATGCTATATATATATATATATATATATATATA
>CAEGAE010081464.1:0-30602 GCA_903067095.1 Girardinus metallicus | reverse complement strand
GAGTGTGTGAGTGCATGGTTGTTTGTCCTGTTTGTCTCTGTGTTGCCCTGCGACAGACTGGTGACCTGTCCAGGGTGACCCCGCCTCTCACCCGGAACGTAGCTGGAGAGGCACCAGCAACCCTCCCGACCCAATTAAGGGACAAAGGATGAACAGAAAATGGATGGATGGATGGATCTCTCTGGAACACGTGTCAAACTCAAGGTTTGTGGGCCAAATCTGGCTCGCCGTAGCTTTTTATGTGGACCTCTAGATTCTAGAAGAAACTTATTATGTTTTCAATCAAAATCAATATAGTTTTTAATCTGTTTACTGCTAAATTATATAAATCAGTCCCTCAAGTTTCTTGAGAATTATCGTGGAAATTCATGCAAAATCAACAAACCCCTACACTTTTTCGCGCCAGTATATAATTGAGAGTTTATTGCAGATTTTTCTCAAAAATTGCCAAAAACATTCTCACTTGTACTAAACAGCTGCCTCAGCCTTAATTGATGTCGGATTAAAGTCCACGATCTATACAGAGAGAAATAAAAAGTTGCATTTACCATCATAAATAAGTGCAAATATTTCCAAATTAATACCACAAACACTTTGATTTTTATTGCAAAAAAATCACAAAAAGAATCACAAAATCCTGGAGGGACTGACAATATGTTCAATAATATTGTTTAATTTTAGGAATTCATAGACACTTTAACAGTTTGGTGAACAGGTTTTATCAATATGCATTATTGAACGGTTAATTCAATAATTGAAGCTGTAATAACAGCTGTAATCCAGCTGTTATTACAGTTGTATTACAGATGTAATAACAGATGTAATACAACTGTGTAATACATGATTTCATCATGTATTACATGATGAAATCTTATTTCATCATATTTGTAGTTGGTTCAAACGCACTAAAATACAAAACAGGGCACATTAAAAGTCAAGTGTTGCTACAACATTTCTTCGAAGGGAAGAAATGTTGCAGTTGAGGAAGAAGAGACATCCCCATATCATGATACCTGAGCCACCGTGCGTCACTGCGCGCTGCACGGTTTGGGGATCATCTGACAAACAGTTTATACCCAAAAAGAAAGAAAATAGCTTTCAAAAATCCAGAAAATTTAGTTCCAGTCGTCTTCAGACCATAAAGTGTCGACCTTAGCAAATTAAAACCCGTTCAGTATACGTCTTTTATTTAACCAGGTAAAACCCCAGTGAGATCCAGACCTCATTTAATCTGCAACACACAACAACCTGGCTACACTGGTTCCCTGGTGTCACACACTCTTCAACTGCCAATACTTTGAATATAAATCTGCAATCTCTCATTTTCAGGATAATAACTCTAGAGCAAGCAGACATGATGCAGAAAGATGCTGCTTCATAAATCAAAGAAAAAAAAACTCACAAAAACTGAATCCAATCCAAAAACACGAAGTCAAAAACCTGAAGACAAATCCAAAAAGTAGTGGCAAATTTAATCACTAGATGCATAATTGAGTAAAAACAGAATGTACCAGAAGAGAACATGTAGTGAGAAAAAGCTGATCGGTGGAACAAAAGAAAGGTGAGGTACTAATTAACAGAGCGGGAGACGCTGAATGAGAAACCAGAGAGCGGATTCAGAGGGAATATAATGGAATATATGGCAGAACAGAAACTACAGAACAATCAAAACGGATCGCAGCTCAACTTGAGGGCGGTTCAAATGAGACCAAGACGGGATTCTAACGCAAAAAACAACCAAAGTCGGGTAGTAACTAGAGTTACATTTACTCGAGTAACTTTTTGGAAAAAAATCTACTTTGAGGAGGAGACCTTTTTACTTTTACTTGAGTAATTTTATTATGAAGCACCTCTAATCTTGAGTAACTTCTCTGAATGGAGAACAAACATGTTTTAACCAAAAATTCACCAGATTATAGAATACGCCTGAAGTTTTTGTTTTATATTGAGAGAAATAATTCGGAAAAATGTTCCTTTTGCAATTTTGTAATTATTTTATATGAATTATTTAAATTTTGATCTTTAAATACTAACATGTCTACACAACCTTACTGTCTGATTAAGTTTTAAATATTAAATGATTGACAATTTGATCAGTTACTGCGTATTTGAGTAACGGTTTTACCAAATACTTTTTGGGGCGGAGCTGTCGGTTACTGGTCACTATGGTAACCATCAACCGTCCAGAGCAGCGTAAGCGAACTTAATATACCGATAAACGTCTGGAGAAACAGCATTCAAAGAATAAATAAACACATTTTGACAAACTTCACATCTAAAACATTGTTAAAATAAAACCCAGTTGCATATAGAATAGAGGAGTTTTATATTTTTAACTGAATTTTTTTTTATAAATTACATTTCAGGTTCTATATTTTAACTTACTGCAGTTCGCTTTAAGATTCTAGCATTGTCTGATTACAGAATGATGTTTCATGTTCAGAATAACATCTTCAGGCGCGTCTCCCACCCTAACGGGTGATTTTTAGCTCTGGAGATTGTGCGTGCTGAAGGAGGGTCTCATCTGAGCCTCAGGACAGTGAGACGGCAAAATTCAGGACAGCAACGCCCAGAAATACACAAACACACATGCCACTCATTGTGATACAGGTCGTCAATTTGGCCTGACCTAGAAATGCTGTCTGCACGAAGGCTGCTCAACAAGCTGAAGCAGACTGACAGGCTCTAAACACTCCAAATCCCCCGTTCCCTGCTCTGCTCCCCCTTTAAAAGCCTGGATTAACTCAAAAACAAGTTAAAAAAAAAATACATGTAGAGAGAAATTCGCTGTATCTCCGAAGGTGTGTTTTTTATGCTAAAACAAAGCACAGAACAGATACGGGTGGAGTGCCGTAGCTGATCCAAATTGAAGCTGCTGAGCGTGAGGTTGTCAGCAAGAGAAATAATTAGCTCCAGCATGTCTGCGACTTTTTCTCTGTGACTCTGTATGAACGGCAAAACACAGCCAAGAGAAAGCTGGCAAACCATGGAAACAACGTCTACCAGCAGAGAGAGATATGGATACGCTCCCTCTCTTCTGCCCGTTTGTCTTTCCTCCTTCTGGAGGGACTGTCAGAGTCTTGGGGGCGATCTCGAGCGCATCAGCAGAGGAACAGCGGGCGGATGCTGAGGCAGAAGGATGTTTTGGAGGTGAAGAGGGTGAAACGTCCCACTGTAGCAGGTCTGTTCAGTGTGCAGACAGGGACGTGGCACGGGCATTCGCCTAAATTGCACGTTTTGGGTATTTTGGGTCGTGTCAAGATCATATATGACACGACCCAAAACGGCCGATTGTGCCAGAATGTATTGATAGGACACATTAGCAAAACTGTTAAAATATTCATAAATCATTGTTGAAAAGTTCTTAAAATTAAATAATATTGACCATCTATTCACAGTAATCAGTTCCTCCAGAACTTTAACAATTGTTTTTGTGATTTTTTTGCAATCAAAATCACAGATTTTGAAATATTTTCAAGAATCTTTGCAATATGCACTTATATAAGACATTAATCGGGACTTTTTGCTACTCACCATATCAATCATGGACTATAACTTCACAATAAGGCTGAGGGAGCAGTGTTGTAAAGGTAGTAGTGGAAACCCAACCCAAAGTATTCATCCAAAGTTTTGCTTTTAATGTAATTTTTTAGTAATGGGGTCTAAAAACATCCAGTGGTTTTTACTAAAATACAGACCTGGGAACTTAAGTGACCACAAACTGTACTTGTAACTAAAAAGAGACAAAAAAAAAAAAAAATCCAAAAAAAGATTTTAAAAAATTTAGAATATGATTTGCTGTTTTTTTTGTTTGTTTGTTGTTTTTTTTTTGCTAATCTGACAAACATGCAAGATCCTTTTTTTGTTTTAAGTATACAAAGAACTACAGATATCTGCCTGCTTTGCTTACTTCATTAAAATATTATACGTTTAGTTTATTTAGCAAGTTAAAAAATATATAATTTTTCCGATTATATATAAAAGTACAAAAAATTTTGTGACCCCAGGTCTAGTTGCAACTTGACATTTTTGGCCCACATGTTAAAAAGTTTGGACACCTCTGCTTTAGATTCTTTACTTTTGTTCATTTTCTCACTTTAGAGCGGTCCTTCTCAAACCACCAGTGGTCCGCGGGCGCCCCCTGGAGGTCCGCAAGGTATTACACGTAAACGACCGTTAATTTGCCGTGACGTCAGCTCAAAGTGCGACGCTAGAGCTAGCTTACCAAAGGATTGTGTTTTAAAATAATAATGGGTTACTGGCTTAAAACCAGGACACTCAAAAGAAAATTTGAAGATATTGGTGGAAAGAAAACAACGTCAGGATTACTTATATGATCGGAGGAAGTCATTCCTGCTGAGTTTTGATGTGTCGTTCACTAGCGATTCGATTCTTTTGAACAGCTCTTTGTTGTCTAAATTTCAAAATAGCCCTGAAATGTTACTAATGCGCACAACACAACTTCTTAATTGATTTCCATGTGCTTGACATCATTAGAAAGCTTAGAATCTCCACTTTCAGAATCTGTTAATACTCAAAATGCCCTGGATACATTTGTTTACGAAATAGCACCACCATTCTCATTAAGTTGAACAAAACAAAAACACAAAAAGCGAGTTATAGTTCAAGTTAGGTGGTCTGTGAGTGTTTGTTAAATGCGTTAAGAGGTCTCAGCCTTAAAAAGTTTGAGAAATGCTGCTTTAGAGGCTCTTCCTGCCTTTCACCGATACACAAGGCCTCTAGTATTTGGAGTACCACAGCTAGAGCTCATCACAAACCTCTTGCTGTTCACTGTGTGGGTTATTTTACTGGTCCACTCTCTCCTCGCCCTCGTCATCTCCTCATGCCTCCATCCGCTCTCCACTTTCCAGTGTGACAGCGGCGCTCAGGCAGGCTCTAATCTAAACCAGATGAGCTAGGAAAACACACGCTTCCACCGCCGGTTGCTTTCCCCATTAAGAAGCCCGTCATTTCTGCCTCCAATCACAGAGCAGACTCCTGAGGTTTACCAGAGAGACTGCATATTTAACAACGCGGACAAGCCAGAAAAACTCTTCTCGGAGTGATTTAGAGCGACATTCGGTGACGTCGGCGCAGCAGCGTTCTGCCATGTGGCGCTCCGAGCTAAAATCGTGGCACCTGTTGCGAAAGCACCGCTAAATCATGCTGCCCTCTTGTTTTGTTGTTGTTGTTGCAAGCTAACGACTAGTCAGGGCTGAAGCTTTCACTCAGGACTGACTGAGGCAGAAACACGCCACGTCTCGAGGGGGACGGTTCTTGTCCCATCTCGTCACTTTTGCTCTTGCTTTTACAGACCGCAAAGCAAACGGCAAACATGCCTGGTTAGCAGTGGAGCAGAGGAGGCATTGGGAGGGCAGTAAAGCAGGAAAAAAAATCAACTATGCTGTTGATTTATTGAGAGAGATAACCAACTTGCATGACAAAACAAGTGCTCTAAACCACAACTGCAATTTTAAGCAATCTTCTTTTGAAAAGAGGAAAAAGAAATATGTGAGAACAGACCTTTCCAAAGCAAAGAACAGGAGTCAGTACAATGGAGAAGTTTGTTCAAGAATAATTTTAGATAATTATGGACCTATAAAGTATTTTAGTAGTTTGCATTTTACTTGTCGACAGCAGGAAGCTCAAGAAAGCCTGAAAACCCATGACCAAGTCCGTTTATTTTCTGTTTTGGCTTTATGTGAGGTGGAACGGCTTTCACAGAGCCGTCTCAGAAAGGGTTCCTTTTGCCCGCTTCCAGAGGCCATCCTGAATGGGTCGGCGGTCCGTTCCAGGAAAACCTAGAGACCCACGGCCATGTTTACTCCTAGTGGGGATTTAAATCAGTCATTTCACCTAACATGCAGGTTTTCAGCCGCTGTGCATCGAAGGAGCAGCTGTGGAGGTGGTTTCCAGCTACAGGTAGCTGGTGTGCATATATCCAGCGACCTCAACTGGAGTGCCAGGAAGGCCCACCAGCATCTCTACTTCCTCAGGAAGCTGCGGAGAGCTGGACTAGGGAGCTCAGTCCTGGGGAGCTTCTATCGCTGCGTGGTGGAGAACATTTTCTGCATTACTTGCATCACCGGGTGGTGCAGAAGCTGCACTGTTGCTGAGAGGACGTCTCTGCAGAGGGTGGTTAAAGCTGCATGGAGGACTGAGGGAAGCAGCCTTCTCTCCATCATGGACCTCTTCATAGCACGATGCAGGAGGAGAGAGCTCCACATCATGAAGGACTCCACCCAGACTGTTCCAGCCGCTCCTCTCAGGCAGGAGGCTGAGGGAAGACGTCTTGATCTGGGACGTTACTCAAGTAAACAATGGCGAAATGGTATGACAATAAAAATACTTGAATCCCTGAAGATTGGCCGCAAATTTTCAATTGGGTCGACGTCTGGGATGAGGGATTATTTTCAAACTGTGTCCAGGTTTTAACTTCAGCTGTATTCTTCCTTTCTGTATTTCATTTGATTTGGCTGTGAGATGCCTGACATTTAGTAATTTATTTTTAGGTTTGAATCCTGGTAGAACATAATATGCAACATCAGAGTCAAATTAAACTTTAGGATTTAACATGAAAACAGCATAAATAATTTTGGTCCTTGCTTACGTGTCCTACATGCTTTGCAGCAGAAGTGCAACATAATAAAGGTTGAGTAGGTCTGTTATGTGACTGAGGTTCATAAATCAAACTTCCTTTCTCTCCTGAATTTGTGCAAGTGTATTTTTAACTTTCCCTGGAGATGGTGAGATAAATCCTGCAGCAGAGGAAGAGGCGAAAGGTCAGCCAGGCGCATCTTAGCCGGTGTCATGACTCACGTGGCAGAACCAGCTGTAATGGCTGCTCCTTCTCATCCACATGCCGTCTTAAACTCCACCTTTTCCATCGCCACCCACCCACACACCTCCAGCTCAGAGCGGAGGGTGCGAAAGACGGAGACGGCAAAAGTTCAATAAGCAGCGCGACGTAGGAGGTGAGGAAAAAACATTTAGAAAGCAAGAAAAAAAAAAAAAGCTTCCTCAGAGTGCGACTCCTCATTTTTCAGGACGCATCTAAGTTAATAACAGCGGCAGGAGAGAGAGCAGAGTCAGTATCGCACAGTAACACGCCCAGCAGCGAACCCCACATGAATCAAAATGACAAAGGCAATCTAGCGACAAATTCTCTCAGCCTGGCTATAAACGGCTCGGCTCCCTGGAAGACCGGCTGGGAAAACGAGGGAGTGAAATTTAAGAAATAAAACTCAATTACTCAGGTGAACAGCCTCTACAACGCCACCGCTTACTCCCTCCAGTGGAGTTGATCACATTCTGGTTTACTGGACTTGTCTTCCCACTCGTCGTATGGGTTTTTGGCTTCATGTGAGGTGGAATGGCTTTCACAGAGCCATCTCAGAAGAGAGGCTGATCTGTCAGGAAAGGTCAGGTGTGCGCCATGATCCCTGCAGCTGAAAGATGACCTGAGAGCCAAAATCTACAGATTGAGGTAGAAAACAGCAATTTAACTCACTGCAGTAAGTGAACTGGTTTGCCAGGTTAACACATCTTGGAGTGGAATAAAAGATGCACACGGTTTTCAAATGATTAATTTAATGTTATTCACTAAAACTTGACATTTGCTTTTCACAGTGAAAGCTGTTAAAAGCTGCATTTTATTTACTAACCAGAGGCATTTACAGACTGTGGCATGGTTATACTTCCTAAAAACGTGATTATCACAAGCTTAATAATAAAAATGATCAGAGATATCAAACTCTGTTATTAAAGAAAACTGGATCATTTCAAAGAACAACGTTTCTTCAAAATAGAAGCCCTTCTGGTGCAATTTGTGCAGTAATTTTACACTGACAAGTGTTAGCCTATTTCAACTCATTTTGTTTAAGAGCATTAACACATTTATAGATTTTGAGTGGAGTAACAATTATATCGATTTCCCAAATAATTCACTGCAGCTTGAAGCAGTTTTCTCCCAAGTTGAGTCAAATGTTCAACGTGGGAACATTTAAATGTTTGTGTGTTTAGATGGATTGACAAATAATCTAATCTGCACTGCAAAAACAAAATCTTACCCAGAATTTTTGCTTAGTTTCTAGTGGAAATATTTCAGTACACTTGAAATAAGACAAACTAACTTATAAGCAACTTTTCAGCAAGACATAGAGGCTTATTTTAAGTAAATAATTCCTTAATATTGTTAAAAAAAATAACTGGCAGATTATTTCACTTATAACAAGATATTTTTCCCAAGTTATAAGTTAATTTATCTACCGATGAAACCAGAACTTTTTAATCAATTTTAAGGAATTATTCACTTAAAATAAATCTCTGTATCTTGCTGAAAAGTTGATTTAAGGTAAGTTTTGTGTTATTTCAAGTGTACTAAGATATTTGCACTACAAACTTGACTGAAATTATTTGGTATGATTTTGTGTTTTTGCAGTGTAATTAATAGTAACTGGACAGGACAGAATATATGATAAGACTTAAATTTTCTGTTTTATTTAGGGTTTTTTTTGGTTCCTAAATGACTTGAAATTTAATTTGAATCTGTCTAGTCACCTCAGGACAAAATGGTTTGACTATACCCCATTTTGCCCTTCTTTTTGTTTTAGATTTTTTTTTGTCACTAATATCCTTTATTGACAGTTAGCAAACAGTAAAAATGTAGAAAGAGGAGAAGGGAAGACATGCAGCAAAGGTCTCGAGGTCAGGAATCAAATCCAAGATGGCCGCCTGCTCCGTTGCTAAACCACACGATGTCTCCATATCATCTTTTTTTGTTTTAGGTCCCAACCATGCATTAATAGCCAGAGGGGTGTTTTTACCAGACAACTCATTATTGACAAAGTAATTTTCAGTAATCTATTATACAGACATTAAGTTATATGACTCTAATTTCTGATACTCAAGGTTTTCGGTTATATACGGGAACATATCACTGGCAAATGTCTTGAGATTCAAATGAATCATATGTGGATCAGAAGAAAAATAAATGGAAACAGGGTGTAATACAAAGTGTCCAGAAAACAATATCCTATATAGATGAAATTTAAACATTTATATTATCTTTTTGAGCTATAATTCATGAAAATCCACCAACTACACAACAGTTTCAATGTGGCCACAAAATGGAAGTATAAATAGACAAAACAGAAACACGCCAGATTGAAATTTGGTCAACTGACAGAGGGTCAAAGTGACCCAAAGCATTCGGGGTTTTTATGGTGTGAAAACATTAACGTACAAAATAGCTTGCAGATGGCCAAACCTGAGGGATTTGATTACCAACCATTACAGATCTATCATGTTATGTAATCTAAACGGAAGGACAATAATCTTACTGTATGATTTCCTACCCAAACTCCTGATTGAAGAACTATCTACAGTTAAAAATGATGTGGAGTGACAGCCAGGTGACGGTGAGAAAGAGGGTAAAGTTTTAGTTGAGTCAGATCCCAGGTGCAGCCAGAGTCTCTTTGTACAGAAAACCTTTTATAGCTTGGATGGAGACGCACCCCACAGCCCAGTTACCCCCTCTCTGCCTGTTCCCGCCTCATAAAGGCCTTAACTGGTCTCACATGAATCTTTTGTCCGGTGGATCAGCGATTGGCTGAATCCTTGAAAATAAAGGCTGTAACTTCAAAGGGTAAAGCGGTTCATTGCCTCACAGATGAGCTCAAACTTTCCGGCTGTGTGGTCAGCGTGAGGAGGCCTCCTCCTCATCCAAGACAGCAAAAATTACCTGGGCCTGAGCCATCACAAACAAAGGATGAAATAATGGCCAAGATGTGCCATAACAACCTCGGCTGTCAGGTGAGGAAAAGTCAAGGAAGAAGAATAAAAAAAATAGTAGTGAACCTGAAGGTTCTCCAATGTCGCATTGCATATTTTTGAAGAGAGGGGGAGTAAAAAAAAAAGGCTGAATTAACTCTTAATGCTTCAATATTCCAGTGAAAACTTAAAATTTATTTATATCTACAAATCAACATATCATGCTTATGAGCTGCAGCGGACTGATAGGAAGTTGACTGAATACTGTCCATGATCATTTTCCTGAAAATAAAAAATGTTTTCCGACTTCTTTAAAATATAACACATGGCAGAGGAAAAATTATTACGACATCTAACAACTCTGCTCTCACAGACCGTTTATCCAGTTGCTGAGCACATGTTCGCGCTAGTTACTCAAGCATGAGCGTGGATCAGGAAACATGCAAAACCTCAATACGGTTTGCATGTAATGTCAGTTTTTAACTCTTAAATCACAAGCCTCTCCCGGTTTGTGTCAACCAACGCAGTGTGCATGCGGCGAAATTAAAAAAGTAAACTTCGACAAGCAATCGATTGAAGCAAAATTTTAAAAAATAACCTTCTTTACTTTTCCACAGTAAAGAAGGTATGAAGCTTGGTATCAGTTGAAAAATCTTAGTAAAAGTGTTGTGAACATCTGGAGATGAATGCATGCATTCACAAAGCGCTGTCAACCAGCTGAGGATGCTCTTCTGGAAAGACTTGGCAAGCATGAGCTAAAGCTGCCTCCAACTTCCTGCACTGACAAATATGTGGATTGAAAGAATGACTGTAAGAAGTGGTTTACAATCTCTACAGATGCTGTATGTCGGTATATCACTCATTTTACAACAGTGTCCAAGTGTGACCAGTCTCCGGCGGTGCGGTCTGGACAGAAGCTGTGTTTGCTTGTGGTTTGTTGAGTTTAGTTTCCCCTCGGTGGATGGAGGTCAGATGAAGTTGTGATGGGAGCTGAAGTGGTTCAACCCACCATCTGACCTCTGCTGCTCCTTTCTCTGCCTCCAGGCTGATTCTGCAGCCACTCGGTAAAAAAGAAAGAGCGAATGAACGATGTGACGAAGCACATTTACAGCTGATTGTCTGGTAATGAAGCGTGATTACTGAGACACTAAAACGGTTCGTCCTAATTAGAAGCACTTTAGTGGAACGACCGGCAGGTCCAGTTTGTAATCACAACATCAACTGTTTTTTTCCTTTACAAACTTCCACTAACACTTCAGATAAACTTTAAACTTTACTGTCCCCCAAGGGGTAATTCGCTTTAAAGACCGCAAGGACAAATCGCAGATAAATAAGTAACATAAAGAAAAAAAAAACAGTATTAAAAATACACCACAACGTCCATGTAGCAAATGGAACAATTATATACCATCACAGTTTGTTTAGGCTTATCTCAAATTATTAATGAGACCGACGCTAACGGGGAGAAATTAACATTTATGCCGTTTTCACTGCAAAAACACAAAATCTTACAAAGTATTTTTGGTTTAGTTTCTAGTGCAAATATCTTAGTACACTTGAAATAAGACAAAACTAATTCACAAGTAACTTTTCAGCTAAATATAGGAGTTTGTTTTAAGTGAATTTCTTAAAATTGATGAAAAAGAACTTCTTCCATTGGCAGATTATTTCACTTATAAAATGGGAAAAATGTCTTGTTAAAAGTAAAATAATCTGCCAGTGGAACTAGTACTTGGTTGCCAGGTGACGTCCTGGGCTTGGCTGGGGTTGCTAGGTAACCGCAAAGTGCCTGTTGATAGTGACATAAGTGAACTAATCTGCCACAGTTGACTTAAAATGCACTTAAGGGGGTGGACTTTTATTTTCAAGTTAAACCACCTTCAAATGTTTTACAGCATATTAGCCTCAGAGGTTAAGCGGTTTCCGAATATTGGTCACAATCCTGGACACCGAGCAAAGACACAATTACAGAGTCATCAGCAAGCTTCGTAATGTTCCTGTCCTTAGCTGGACTATGACACCGATTAGTGTAGAAATTAAAGGACACAGACCTGAGGGGAGTCAGCACACACTTTGACTTTTGCTACAGTCGCACACAGAGAGTCTTACGCAAACCTAAAAGCATTCCAGCACATTTGTTTCTGCTTATGCATCTGGCTGATGTTTTAATCTTCCATCTCTTTTATGAAGCGTGGCTGTGCCAAAAAAAGTTACGACCTCAAACAGTTTGGACAAAAGAACATTAGTTGTACCTTAATTGTTTTTTTTTTTCTTTTTAATGAATATCTGCACCTGAATCCTCTGACTGGATGGATTAAGACTTCCCCTTGGAGTGAGCAGAGCAGAAAACCTCAGATGTTCTCCCCATGAACTCATACTTCAGCCTGCTGAGCTAAAACATCTGTGTTCCTTCATTTCTCTGTTCAGTTTTCCACTGAGTCCCAAAAGTGGGATCCCCTCAGGATTTTGTTGGTGAACAACACATGGTGCACATGGGAACATGAATGGGCTCAGAGTGGAAGTGTGTAAAGCAGAAGTAGTTCATTTTATTGGTACTTCTGTTTATTTGGTCTGTTTATTTGATTGCTATTTCACATGAACAACCCTCACTCAATCACCGTTTAGTATCCTAGAAAGCTGTTCATCAAGTCCAATAAGCTTTGAATAAATTTGGAGAACTGTGGAAAATCCAGAGTTGTAAAATAAAAAAGTAAAAGTTCTCTGTTACCGTTAAAGGGATCCAAGATTAGTTGAACATGTTGGCCTAAATATGTTGTAATTTTCCTATTAACTAAAAATTGTTGTTTGCGATACACCAAAACTCATAGGTACTTCAAAAATGTACATCCTTTGTTACATTTTTCACCCATGGAGGGCGCCATTTTTTCACTTGTTGGGTTAATGATGCACAATGGTCCATTCTGTACTGGAATCTGCAGAGCAAACACAGGAAGGCTAACTTTACCCGAGTTGTTTTTTTTTATCATGTTGCGTTTGACTGGTGTAATTTTAGATAATGCCGCACTGTGTCACTATTGGCTGTGAGATGAATCTGGATCGCTTCCCACATAACAAAAAAAAAACAGAGTGCAGTGGGTGAGAGCCGGATCGGAACACAACTTCCGAAGTCAATATGCTCTCAACATTTCTCTCCAGAACACTTTGAGTAATTTGTGCAAGCAAAACTGACAAGGGCTATAATAGGTGATCGTTACCTTAACGAGCTAAACTATAAATGCCGTGCTGACAGTTTTTACCCACAAAGCGCCTAAACCCAGCTGCCACCGGAGCGAAAAACGCTGGGAGAAACATCAAACAGCACTGGAATCAGGGGCGCCACTACATACTTTCTGAGGTGTACGGGAACATGTCATCTGTTTGATCCTCCTCATCTTCATCACCTCTTATGATTTCGACGTTCCAATTAATTTCAACTGCTCCAGTTCAATTTGAAAAGGCTTAATGTTACTCATCCCTGCTTTGGCTGAAGGGAGCTAGCGCAGTTGGACCATTAGTTGTCATTTACCCAGAATGCATTGCAGCGTGAACAACATGGCAATATTAGTGACAATATTTTATTAAAATTTATGAAAAATAAAACAGCCTACAGTATTATTACTGTATCTAAAATAAATATTTCTCAAATAAAGTCTATTGTCACAGCTAATAATGTATCATTTTAAGTAGGTTTTTCAGGTGCGAGTACTTTACTGAAGACTTTTTACTTTTACTCTGTTATAACTAACGTTGCTCTTCAAACCGAAAGGCCTTTCTTCAACATCCTGACAGAAATTCAACATGTGTATTCATTCTCTCACTACATCACAGGTTGCTTGTCGTTTCTAAATCACGTTCCTTTTGAACATGTTTAGCTACTAGATTTAACTAAAAAGTTACATGCATCCAGTGATAGAACATTTATGTCAGTCTTTAGGGACTCGAGACCAGAACTGGATTTTGAAATTAAAGATTTGCAGAAATAAAAGTCCTTGTATTTATCTCTAGTTGAAGGTGAAACCACTCTGCTGTGTTCTTTGCAGAATTTGCCTGAAAACAGACAGAATCCCTGCTGTCTGAGTCCAGGAAAAACACGGCGAAGAGAGCAGCGGCAAGATGGAAAGGGAGAAAATTAGCAAAATATGGGAGAAGAGCGGGGTGTGGGGGGGGGGAGGACGACACAGACACCCACAGCAGGGGGGCATGCTGTTCTCCGTATTAGACTGTCAATGAATCTCATTAACATGGCTTCTCTAATCAGCAGCTGCGAATGTTCGTCTGAAGGCCATCCACCTCCTTCCTTGCATTCTGATTACTCTGATGCGTAAATCTACCGTTGCTTTTTCCTCTTATATCTAAAAGGGTTCGAATTAAACTCTTTGAGAGAGGCGTCTGAGTTGCTCTGCGTTTCCATTATGTCCGCTGGGCTTTCCTTTTATGTGAAACACAGCAGGCTGCCATGTTGAAGATATCCACGGTGCCCTTGTCACATCGTGACAGGCTCGTTTTCCATCATTTCCACTCAGCAAGCAGCGGAGACAAATGAGGGCTCAAGCTGGAAAGTTTTTCCACATGACAGCATTTTGATAAAAAAAAAAAAAAAGGTTTATTAAAAACCACAATGCTAAAAACCTCAGTGAATTTGCGCAGTACAGGTCCATGAAAGAGAACATAAGCAATAGGACAAAAATTTCTACAATAAAATGGATTGGAGAAAAGAGCTGGAAAAGGCAAAAACAAAAAACAGAGAATAGAAGAAAAGAAAGGACAATTGATAAGAATAACCTGATCATGTCTGCTCAACTGTAATTAAAAGTCAAGCTACAAAGATCCTTTAAAGTATTAGCTACAACACCACAAAGACGTCATAAAGAACATCTAGAAAGACGCATGACGGCTTTGTTTTTTGTTTTTTTCCAGGGATACCAGAAATTTTGATTTTCCTTTTTTTGATTAACAACATATGTTTGAATTTTTGGTGGCTGATATATAATGACTGATAATTGTTAGGTGAAAATTTAAAGAGGACCCACTATGCAAAATTCATATTTTGCACGCTTTTGTACTTCCATTTGGGTCTCAACTGCTTCTAAAACAGCGCAACCAATAAGTTTCAACCCGCCCCCCCCCACAAATGTAACGTTACAAATTAGCAGGACCTGCCCTCACTTAGCAACCCTAGTGAAGCCCACCCCGTTACCTAGCAACCCCAACGAAGCCCAGCCCGTTACCTAGCAACCCCAGCCGGTCACCTACCAACCCCAGTGAAGCCCAGCCTGTTACCTAGCAACCCCAGTGGAACTCCAGCATGTTTGGTTAGCACGTTTTACCGCTGTATAATGGCAGCTGGAAAAGACAAGCGTTTTGTTGTTGACTTAACCATTCAGAAACTACTTGCCACATTCTTGTTGATTCTGCTTTTCAAAGATGTACGGTTGTATAGTTGCACATCTATTTGCAGCCATTTTCACGTGTGAGTGTAAACATTGAGTTGAAGATGACCAGCAGCAGCTATTTGGATGTAAAACGACAAGACACCCTAAAACAGCTCAAAATAGGCAGAACTGATCAGACTAAATCATCCAAGAATGATTTTTGCAAAGAAAAAAATGTAATGAACATGTTTTGTGTCGACCAGAGACGTATCCTACTCTGTTTACAGGAAGCATAGTAGATCAGCTTTAAAATAACTATCAGATTAAAGTGTTTTAAATACAACAATACACCCCATTTTCATTTGATGAAATATGGAAATCACGTATTGTTTTTGTCCACTTCACCATTTTGTGCCACTATGTCAACTATAATTTGGGATTGGAAGGTGACAGAGGTTCACCCTTAAAGGTGTCAGTGAACATATGTGTCACAGGAAGCCATCAGCATTCGCTTTGCTCATAAAGCACAAAGGTCTGGCTCCATACAGGGGCTGTTTACGTTTTAATTTGCCCCGTGCCTTTCCGTAATGAGAGGGACTCAATCTTGGGCTCAACGGTGAATGTGATATTTGACTGTCTTCTGAGGAATTTGTGTGGCAGAAGATAAAACGGGAGATTCGGAGGTTGGAGGCAAACAGACGTGCCAGACACATTCCCAGGACCACACATGTTCATTCTTTATTCAGGATCAAATTCTGCCAGTACTGGGAAATCTGAATTCCACAGCTTTAAAAGCAACCGGAGCCGATTCCTCCATTTCATCTCTAAGGGTGACAAAAAGGAGCTACTGAAGCTTTTTAAACCCCTAAATTAATTTACAGACACTCAATCTGCAACAGTTCTGCCTGCCATCATCAGATACAAAGTGATTTACAATCTACTTGCTAATTTTTCTCACTTTTCACTCCTCAGCAATTTTGTTCCAATTCCCGTGAAAGCTTGGGGTGTCTTCCTGGCGCTGCGTGTTCAGATAGGATAAATAAATCAAGCGCAGACCCAACAGAGAGCAGGGAAAGCGACTGGAACGAGCAGCATGGAACAGAAACAGGCATATGGTGAAGACGCTGGAGCTTTTCTGCTGCATGAGAGGAGGACGGCTCCCCTGATCTAATTGAGTCAGCTCTTCATTCGCTGATGGCTAAGGTGGGATTTTACAGAGCAAATGTTTACAGAGGCATCGCAGCTCTTCCCGCCTCAGCCACAGCTCCAGAGAACGCAGTTAGCAGGTTTACACCAGGTGACGGCGCTCATCTGTACGCTACCAAGCTGCTAAACGATCAGACATTAGAAAATTACATTTCCCCACACAACCCCAGTAATTTCTAACACTGAAATGATCTGCTGTTTGGTAGGTTCATGAAGTACAGCGCATCTGTCAAACTCGAGGCCCATGGGCCAAATCTGGCCCGCCCTAGCTTTTTATGTGGCCCTCTACTCCAAATTACATCAGCAGGTTCCTCCAGTTTCTTCACAAATCCGCAAAATTCACACAAAATTAACAGATTCCCTCATTTTTTACTGAATTTTTTTCTCAAAACATTGAGCTTAAGTGACTGCTGCCTCAGCCTTACTTGATGTCAAGTTATAGTCTGTGATCGACAATTAAATCAATTAATAAAAAGTCACATTTGACATATTAGCGCAAATATCATAAAAATTCCTTACAAATATATCTAAATTACAACCACAAAATCTGTGATTTTGTTTGCAAAAAAAACACAAAAACAATCATAAAATCCTGGATGGACTGATCAGTGTGAAAAGATGTTCAGTATTTTATTTGAAGAAACACTTACTGACTGCTGCAACAGCTGTTTTACATAAAACAAGCTCCTATATGTAGCTGAAAAGTTTCTTGTAACTTAGTTCTGTCTTAATTTATGTGTACTAATATATCTGAACAAGAAACTACATGAAAATACTTGATTCTTGTGTTTTTGCAGTGTGATTCTACATATGCTTAATGCTACCAGCTGACCCACAACCCTTGACTAAATAATTTTTACATTTCTTTGAGGTCTTCAGATCACAAGGAAGTTGGTTTGCAGGTCTAATGGTTGACGCATTCCTTCTCGGTGTTTTAGTCAGAAGAAAGCTTTCCATTTTCGGTTACAACCTAAGCCACTGACCACAGGGAGAGATTATGAATTTACCAGCCAACAAATGAGACTCTCAAAAGGCTTATGTTGTCTGAAAGTGCACACAGTTGCCACCACATTTATATTCCACACACAAACACAGCCATGAAGGCAGGAACAGTTGATCCAGCATCAACCCTGGTCCCAGTAGGTTAGCCGGAGAAAGATCCTATTAAACCGTGTAACCGCGGCAGCGGCGAGCAGAGGAGGGGGAATACACCGCTGACCTCCATCTGCTGCGGTCAGCTCGGCAGCGGAGTCAGCAGAGTCGGAGCTTATCCCGTGTCTGATAAAGAACCTGAGTTCAGAACAAATTGAGAGGGAAAAGGGAAAAGCAGAGGCGGATGGTGAGCGGCGAGAACAGCCGTCCGCAACAAATGCGCTGTGAGGCCTTCGTATCAGGGTGACAGGTGCATTATCACGGGTTAATGAGAAGCCCGGTGCCGCCTGTAGCTGCAATCAGGGAACCGCTGGCACCGCCATCAATCAGAGCAGACAGGAAAACCTCACTCAAGTGTGCGGAGCCGCAGACACAGGTGGAGGCCGCCCGCACAAACAGCGCGAATACGCCGTCAGAGTAGCATACATGTACGCATGCGCATTAAGAGGTCCGCGACAACTGGAGGAGCCGTCAGTTCAGCATATGCGACAAGACAGCAAAAAACATAAGTCAATGAATAGTTGTTAATGATAACTAGATGGATATACGTGCATTGTTGTTGTTTCAAAGCGTATTTAACGCAGCGTCTCGCTGCAGCTGCACTCAACAACAAAACACGGCTCCGTTTGCTGATGGTCTGACTGATCAAAGTCAGGACGTCATACAGCTGTTAATAACAAAGTGCGTGACGTGTTTATTGAACTGAGCGACTGAAATTGTTTCCCCCAAGTTATTTTTTGCCAGTTTCTTCAGGGCTTCTACTTGTTCCAGTCTAATTTGTCTGTGAACGTAACACAGCTGGTTGGGGCTCATGGATGGCGGTAGCAGCTAGCTTAGAAACCGACCCGTGCCTCCTTCCTCCTGACGTGTTGATCAAATTTCCACTTTGCCTGAATTCAAAACACGATTTATATCACCATGCCACGGACAGCGCTTCTCCTTTACACCGGAGCCGCATTAAAAACGTACAAACGACGAGATGCTAACCAGTTTTGTTCCACACATGCTAGGCTACATGACGGTGCGCGGCACTGTCTCCATGGTTACCAGTGGTTACCTTCTCCATAATGCGATTTTTGATTGCATATTTCCAATCACACTTGTAAAGTCTATGAACGTTAATCTTCTTACCTTGTAAATCCCTGATTACTCCGAGGGCTGACAGTCATTATTGTTATTAACGGCTGTAACTTTCCTCATTAAAAGTCACCAAATAAAATTACAAGTTTGGTTTCTATCCTTGTCTGTTTCTGCAGCCGACCGCGCAGCAACCTATTACCATTCTTAAAGTGAACTCAACTAAATAAAAGCGATATTAGCTTGCGGAGGTCTGTCTTTAGACCAGCGCATCGGTTGCTTTGACGTCCGTCATGGCGGAGTTTCGAAGCGAGTGACGTCACGCGCAAACGGTTCAAGAGCCGTCAGTTTGTTTTACGTGCTGTTTTACGTCAATCTGACAACGTGTGCTGACCTGACAGAGCACCGGCCCACATAGGAGCTCAGCATCGGCTCATTTCAGCCCGAAGTGCTCTGACGGAGCAGCATTACCGCGTTAATTTGGTGCGGGAGATCACGGAGTGATTACGAGGTATTTACGGACACAATGAGGGATAATTAGCACTTCAAGCACAGATCTCAGGTGTGATCATCAAGCCGTGTTAACTGTACCGCAGCACATAATACTGTGCCGGATGTATTCAGGTTTTAACTAGAGGCCTTGAAAGGCTTTTTTTTTTTTCTCCCTCCAGCTGGAGATCTTATTATAAATAATAACAATACATTGTCCTGAGCCAAATAGCAGATTTTCACTGCGAGGATTTTTTGTTTTTTTCTGGCTCGTTTGTCCTTTTTCCCCCTCTTTAAGGTTTGCTCTGATGAGAAAGGTTATGCAGAATTTGCTTTTACTTTCGTTGCCAGGGAGACAACAAACCTGACCAAACTACTCCTACTCAATAACAAATGTTGGAATCACAAAGTTAGTTTGCACAATAAAAATTATACAGCGTGCTTAAAAGGTATTTGCACTCTTGGATGTTTTACACTCTTCACTGCTTTTACAAATCAAACATGATCCAAAATATGGACTTGCTTTAAAGTGACTGACTTAAGAGAACAGAGGTCCAGACAATTGTTGCTTGTAGTCGAGGTCTGGAAGGTTGCTATGACAACAGCAGATCTTTAATGTGTTGTGGTGCTAAGCCGTTCAGTGATTTATAAACTAACAGCAGTATTTTAAAGTCCATTCTCTGAGCCGGTGGAAGGACTTTAGAACTGGGTGATGTGCTCCATCGTCCCGGTTTTAATCAGAACTCCAGCAGCAGCGTTCTGGATCTGATTTGATGTTTTAGGCAGACCTGTGAAGACACTGCTGCAGTAATCGATGCGACTAAAGATAAACGCATGGATGAGTTTCTCTAGATCTTGCTGAGACCTTAATGCTTTAATCCTGAAAATGAAATTTGTAATAGACTTCTTCAAGACACGAGTGACAAAGTCTGTATAACTAACTTGCGCACAGTAACTGTATTTTCAAATAAATTTGTATTTATTGATGTTTTCATTGAATAAACAGTGGAGAAAATAGTAAAACTATCAATCCTGACATCATTAATTGCATTTATCATAACAATAATAAATCAAAACTCTTAATGATAACAACCGCTAGTTTTTCAGAGCTTTATGGGAGCGTGAAATGAGAAAACTACTGTGGAAAAAAACTCAGATCAAGGTTGGACTAGAGTTTGCTAAAAGACAGAAAGTTCTTTGGTTTGATGAGACCAAAATAGAGATCTTTGGTAAACAGACAAGACATAATGTACATAATGTTCGGCGGACACTAAACCAAACACGTCTCCACTGTGAAGCATGGTGGTGGCAGCATGATGCTGCAGCAAGTGCTGGAAGGTCTATAAAAATAGAAAATAAAATGAAACCAGCAGAATCTCAAATCCTGGAGGACAATTTGTTTCCGTCGGCAAGAGAATATTTATCCTGCAAGATAACGACCTGGAGCATCCAGCTAATGCAGAAGTGGTTTGAAGACAAGAAGGTGCCCGTTCTGGACTGGCCTAGTCAAAGTCCATACCTGTTCACACAACCTGACAGAGCTGGAACAGTTTAGCAGGAAGAATAGAGAAAAACCGCAACCTTTGACTGAATTTAAAGGTGCATCTACTAAATACTGACTGGAAGGAGATGAATATTTGTGCAAATATTTATTTTATGTCACTATGTAGTTGACATTTAAGGATTTCGTTAGTATTTTTTTTTTGTCAACAAAGTCAAAACTGTAGCTTTAAAGGGTGAAACATGCAAGGGGGTGAATATGTTTCTTAAGCACTGTAAACCAAAGTCTAATTTTTCAAAAAATGCTTCAATTCTAAACAAAAAAACATTTTAAAGGAAACCTTGGCTAAATACTTACATTTTAACCTCAGGATTATTTGTTAACTATGACTTAATGTGAAACATTTGGCTGAAAACTATTATCAGATTAAAATACTAGGAAGAGCTAATTAAACAAGCCGTCAAGACAAATTATTCTTCTGGTTGAAGCTAATTTCATTTCATGGGCGGATAAACAAGCTGCAGGGCCTGAGGGCAGTGATTTGTTGTTGCCCCCCCACTGACATCATTTTGACCTGGCAACCAGTGAGCAACCAGCCACTGAATTAAAAAAATATATAATAATATACTGACAATGAAAGAGCAAAAATATTTAAAAATATGGGAATACCTTGGACAAATATCCAAAGTTCTTGTATATTTTGTATGAGGGAATATTAAGGCTATACTAAGAACAATTTTAAAAAAATATGAGAATGTTATAATTATTTGAGAATTAAGTCAATATTATGAGAACAAAATTGCAGTGTTCTGTTTTTTGCAAAACAGAGATAAAAATGGAAACAATGTGGGGAAAAAAGTAACAATTCAATCATTTAAAAAAATAGAACGTCGTTAGAATTCAAGAATTAAGTCAATATTTCAAGAATAAAGTTATAATTTTACCAGAATAAAATCATAATATTATAAAAAATAAAGTCATAACATTATGACTTTCTTCTCATAATTTTATTTAATTGTATTTTTTCTTAGCATTGCCCTATTAAATGTAATATTGACAAAAATTATATTTGCTTTCTAGTTATAGTTCCATTAACAATAAGCTTTTCCCATTGTGAATTATGTTTTTGCCAGAATCCCCTCTGACTTCCAGACCCCTAATTTATACAGTAAGCACAGTGTGCAAAAACAAAATATAGCACATAAATAAATAAAAATCAGCGTGCTGGCTAACAGATTGCAGATGGCTGGGAGAAAACTGCTTAAATACACGTTATTGTTGATTTCATGCATAATTTATGAAACAAAAATCACATATTTTAT
Organism: Girardinus metallicus; assembly: GCA_903067095.1. NCBI lineage: Eukaryota > Metazoa > Chordata > Actinopteri > Cyprinodontiformes > Poeciliidae > Girardinus > Girardinus metallicus. The sequence continues at coordinate 8,712 of CAEGAE010081464.1, read as the reverse complement.
CCACTGAAATCACAAAATAATTTAAGAGGAGTTTGTGTCTTACTAAAAATACGGCTTCAGCGTGAGAAGGGAAGGCTGGACCAGCTTTATACACTCACTGCTTTAAATAAAAAGTATTTGCCCCCCTACACACCTTTTAAAAGCCTCCAATAATTTAATAAATTCACAAAACTGATGCTTTCAGGTGTTAAGGCACATGTGTCAAAGTCAAGGTCCGGGGGCCAAATCTGGCCCACCAGATTTCTTTGGATCGGGTCATGGTGTGTTGCTTTTTGAGATCTTCTGGCCAACTTAGCATTGAAAATTAAGTTCTACATACCGTATTTTTCGGACGATAAGCCGCTACTTTTCCCCCTCGCTTTGAACCATGCGGCTTGTAGCCCGATGCGGCTTTTCTGTGGATTTTTCTCCAACCATCAAGGGGCTCTTTAGCAGGAAGTGAATCATTGGAAGTCAAAATTGGAAATCAAAGAAGAAAGTGCTGAGTTTCATTTAGAACAAGCAGATGCCAGCAGCAGGCACGACGGAGAAATGTTTTCAAACTTATACCCTCTCATCATGGAAACAGCAGGAAGAAGTTCATATGGTGCCGCTTTTAAGTTGAAGGCTGTCGATCTGGCAGGGAAATAGAGCCGCTGCATGTAAACTCGGCGTGAACGAATCCATGGTTCGACGTTGGAGACGGAGGGCTGCGTCCTTAATAAATCCAGCAGATTTATTAAGGACGGATTTCCAGCAGTGGAAAACCGAGTGTGGCGGAGATACCAGCGGCTTATAGCCCGGTGCCGCTCATATATGAACGTTCCCAGTTTTTTGAAAAGAAAAACTTTGAGGGTGCGGCTTATAGTGAGGTCCGCTATATAGTGCAGAAAATACGGTAAGTCATTTTTTGGTTGGTTTTGGTGTGACTAGTGAAAATTATCTTATCTTTCCAAAACAAATATGGTTAACAGAAAACGTGTGATTTAAGAAGTGGGGCAACTGACATGACGTCGGCGCCGCCGCCATGTGGAAGAAGCTTATGACATGGGAAAAATGTCGTTATAAAGTGAAATAATTCGCCAATGAAACTAGTATTTTTCGTCAATATTGAGGAATTATTTAGATAAAACAAGCCTCTATGTCTTGCTAAAAAGTTACTTGTCAGTTAGTTTTGTCTTATTTAAAGTGTACTAGGATATATCCACCAGAAACTAGACCATAAATACTTGTTAAGGTTTTGTGTTTTTGCAGTGTGTGCATAAGGCAGACGGCTCCACTATCAGGTGATATTTTCTTTTCTTTCATCGCTCGTCACTTTTTGTCGTTTCTTTCATACCCATCCCTCCTCCTCTTCCTCCCACCTCCGTCTCACTGGACTTTAGTGGGAACCATGAGTTTTCACAGACTCTGCTGATGCTCCCTGGTGCTTAGCGAGGGAGTGGAGAACCGCCAGAGTGATTTCAGCAGCCTTTCTTCTGCAGAGGCCAAAGAGGCCACGTGAAAACGAGAGCTAGCTCTTATCAAACCGGATTTACCCACAAGGGGAAGTGCGGAGATATAAAGAGCTGGGGACAGGAGGAAAGGAAGAAAGGAAGGAGGATCTGTCCATCATCCTCCTGGACACTTCAAGCCAGTGGGCAGGAAATGAGGCGAAGGACACCCACTGACCTGAAGCCACTTGCCGCCTCTCCGCCTATCTCCGAAACAATTTAAACTGCTAATGGAACCGGACTGATCCTCTTTCCGTGGCACACACAGGGCCGCTGTGACTCACACTGCTCATTTCTGATTAGAGCTCCTCGGGCTTCAGGGGTAAATCTGCACCAGAGTCCAGCTAGAGCCAGACGGTTATGTTATTATACATATCTGTCAGACAGACTGATGCGTGGAGCAGACTGAGTGCACTCTCTTTGTTTGTGTATGAGGGATAGGAAAGGTTGTGAACAGGAAGGGACCAACCAGAGGGAGGTCAGCGTGCAGGTGGAAGCTGCGGGCGCTGACAGGATGCTGGGGGGGCGGCGGGGTGTTGCTGCAGCGAGACCGCCACCATCGTCGGATTGCCACCACAGAAGCAGAAAATATTATGAGTACACCGATTGCAGTTTTCTGGTCGATTACCAATATTTAAAAAGCCTGACCTGCTGACTCCCATTTTGGCCGGTACTAATTCAGAAATGCTGCTAAACATTAGGGTTGCTCCCATCAGGATTGTTGCTGCCGATTCCAATACCGATCACCCATGAGGCCGATCTCTGCCAATCACTGATCTTTGCCGATCGCCTGGAATGGCGGTAAATTTTCCGCTTTAGGTATAAATGATACTATGTTATCTGGCAAAATGGAAAAGTTACCTGGCAATTAATTCACTTAATTTAGACATAATAGACATATTTTAATACATATGTAAAAAATTCTGTTTAAGTTACATGCTGCAGCTTTAAGCAGCTGTTCAGTGTGAGAGTTCACCGTCTGGTGGAGGTGGAGCGGCGCCACGTCTGTGGAATATTACCACCAGTAGCGGCGGTACCAGCGTCTTGCACCACCAGCTCCAAGACTTGAATTATTTTTGGGGTTATTTCTGACCGTGATGCTAATCCGGTCAGTGCTGGTAGTTGTGCGCTGCTTATAAGACAGTGGATGATTTTTAGACCTTTGCTGAGGTAGATGAGACCAGCCTCACGTGTCGGCCGATCACCGATCTCCCAAAATTAAGAAAACCGGTGCCAGTAAATTGGTGCCTCCCCAGAGAACACATTTTAATTAGCAGAAAAAAGCAGGATAGCAGAATAGCAGCTCTTTTCTTCACTGAACAGTAAATTCCTTCCACAATTAGAAAGTGGAAGGAAAATATATTGCGTTTTTCTTTTTTTGTTGTCTAGAAATCTAAATCTAAAAGGTTCTAAAAAAAATTAAAAGTTGATTAAAAGTGCTTTTCAGCAGGTCTTTTGGGGTTTGTATCTACCAACGTTGCAGAATAATTCACGTTCAGTCAGATTAGACAGAGAGCATCTGTTTTCAAGCTTTGTCACTGATTATCAAGGTTTGGGCTTTGACTAGGCTATTCAAACATGAATATCAACAGCTTCGATTGAAACCATTTCATTGCAGCTGTAGTTTTATATTTGGGGTTGTTTTGCTTAACAGGAAAACTTTTAGAAGCCTCTAAAATGTGTCAAACTCAAGGCTCAGGGGCCAAATTTGTCCCCCCATAACGTTTTATGCGGCCCTCTAGAATCCGGAGAGACATAAACCTTCAAGAAAACAGTTTTTGTCAATCATATTAAGGCATTTTTGATTTGCATTCTGTCAAATTACATCCACGTGTAAAAGAGTTTAGTGTTATTAACGTTAAGGAGGACTCATTAAATGCAGAGACACCCATTTATTCCTATCCTGACAGTTTAATCTGTAGTTTTATTGATAAATTTGCCACAAATCTTTGCATTCCTTACGCAAAAAAAAAAAATCTGTTCTGATTAAATATTCGCAGGCAAACATCTGTAAAAAAAATAAACATCGACTCAACATCTTCACCACTCGTCTGTTATTGTATTTGGTCTCAGTGGGACCATTACAAAACTCACTTCCCCTGCCTGGAACTGGCCGACCGGCAGACGGAGCATCCTTCCTCATGTTGTTTGACCTCAGCAATTTATTTCAGCTTGTCAGCTGTCAGATCAGTCCACAGCCGCAGCAGAAAAATATCCAGCTCAGCGTAGAGAAAAACATCAAACTACCTGTAAACAGTTGCTTTATGAATCTGTTAGTCTTGTACTTACTCTTTGAATCAATGCATTGTTTTTCCATTTGTTTTGATTTGGTTTTAAATAACAATCTGATATGGTGAAAACCGGCTGCTACAACATTTAAAAAGTTGCGACTATTAGAATTAATTCTTTAGATTCCTAATTTTTTTTTTAAATCAAGATAACGTCAAAAGCAATTTAGTAATTCATTAGAAACATCAAAGTGAATAAAATTCAAGTGGCTGTTTTTGGTAAAGCAACATGAAACTCTTCCATTTACTGCAACGCATTTGGAAGAAAAAAAAGGTTATCTTTTCAATGCGCTTGGCGCTAGAAACACCTGAAACCCTGAGCTGAATTAGCTAGTGAGTTTATTTTTTATGTTTTTCAACTCTTTTGATTCGTGAAATGTTTAATTTACTGGTCAGAACAACAATAAAAAGTGAATCTGCTGCAAACGGGACAGTCTTACCATTTCTAGAGACGTCGCTTGTCGGATTTTTTTAAAGAAGCTACTAGGAGGTTCTGAAAAGTCGCTAAATATAAAAAACGTTGCCAAGAATGCTCCCGCTGCCAGCTAATGCCGTGTTCTGCTTCGTTTTACGGCAGTCACTGCTGCAAAATGCCGCGCATACGTGTTGTTTCGTTCAGTCTGACTCTGTACCGCCACATAACGGTAGATATATATATATATATATATTTTTTTAAATTACTATTTGGTTTTAGAATAAAAATACATATCCGAGCCCTGATCGGGATGTAACGCCAGATTCCGATCGAGTCTGAAATCACGCGGCTGGCCCGATTTCCGATCACGTGATCAGATTAGCGCGCCGCCTTCTTTATTATGGCGGATTGCAAACAGTTTGAGGTGCGTACGGTCACCTATCGGATTGGGACGTCCCTACGAACCACTATTATGGTTCAAATTAATTGACAAGCAAAAAATAACACCATATGTCGTCCAAATTAGTATTGTAATTGTCTCCTTCTTATTAACCAAGAACGTTCCAGAAACTGGAGTATTTTTTTTTTCCTACAATGACACAACTTAGCAAGTTTCAGCAGGACTTGATTTTGTTTTTAAAAGATATAACTGACCGACTCATAATGTACTTCTGAAGTAATACTGAAGCATTGCAAGGTTTTCTTCCTGTTTTGATATTACTCATTGAGTACCCGGCTTGCATCGTATTTCAGTACATTTCCAGTTGATTATGAAGGGACAGAACGTCTCGGAAATTCAGCATTTTGCTCTGAATTTCATAAAATGTAATCAGCTAAGTTTTAGCATAGGGGCTAAGCAGCCAGTATAGACTCTCTACTGCTATGAGTGTCAGTGTAAATGATTAAAAACACATAAGTTGTTGGATTAACGCCAAAATCTGTTAGATCACTTCATGAATTATGAAGGTAGGGAACATCAAAAACATGTTACATCTTTAATTAACTGGTGTGTAAAGTACAGACATCTTGTCCAGTTAACACAAAACAACACATAAGTAAAATTGAGACCTTACTGGAATCCCAAACTGATACCTGGGACTGGATCAGGACATTATTATATTGTCAAAAGAGTTTTTCTTTTTAAATTAAAGCGAGAAGCTAATTCCACCTCTTTCCTTGTTCATCCCATCGCTCACGCTAACTGATTTAAGCGGTTGAGTCCTTCTGTATCCTTTCTTATTCACAAGATCAGACTTGAGTTCTTAATCAGGAGCTGACATCTCTAAGCTCTCTGTTGCAACAGCTAGTTCCTGCTACTAAATACAACAATTGTTTGGTTTTATATTAAAACATGTGTTAAAAGTGCTTCAGAAAAAATGCAACTAAAAGTTATGACAGTGTGACTAAATTTGCCAGCAGAAGGAAATAACAGGGCCGTAACCGAACATGTTCTCACAACACCGCAGTGGATCAGTGTGAGGTTCAGTGGGAGTTTGTTGTTTGGTTTAAGTGCAGCAGTCTGCGCCGAGGAATTTGCTTCTGGCATGACACCATGCGATTCCCTGTTTCCTGTCAAAACAGTCAGGCACTCAGGATATCTGGAGATCTTTTCTGCACTGCAGAGGAACAACCTCATAATACGAGGAGCTTTTTGTTCAGTTGAGCCACAGGAGTAGTTAGTACCAGTCTGCAGAAAGCATCACTTAGTCAACAAGAAGAGAAACGGAAAAGCTCAGATGTTGAAATGTTGTAAAGTCACTGATTTTATAGGCAGGATGATGAAACATAATTTTTCCTCTTGCACTTTAAAGAGCCACGGTGCAAACAGTAATAGGGGCATACTGCCATCTTCTGGCTGTCTAGGTGCAAAACCTGCAAAAGAATACAAATGCAGATAGAAAACTTGCAATTAATCAAAGTATTAAAGGAAAAAATATACAGACCACTTAAAATGATCAGTTTCTCTGATTTTAGTCTTTATAGGTTTATGTTTGAGTAAAATATAAACCTATAAACATTGTTGTTTTATTCTATGAACCACTGACGACACGTCTCTGAAATTCCAAGCAAAAATTTAGTATTTGCAGAAAATGAGAAATGGTCAAAATAACGAAAAGGATCTAGAGCTTTCAGAGCTCAAATAATGCAAAGGAAACAAGTTCATGTTAATTTAGGAACAACAATATTCATGTTTTAACTCAGGAAGAGTTCAGGAACAATATTTGGTGGAATAACCAGGTTTTCAATGGGGTTCAGTGCTGTGGACTCTTCATTTTTTCCTGCAGCTGTATATTGTATTTTCTTTATTTAACTGGGTAAAAACTCCACTGAGATCCAGATCTCACTTTCAACAGGGACCTGTGCAGAAATCTGCAACACACAACAACCTGGTCACACACAAGTAAATATTTGGCTAATCTCATGTTCATAAATGTAAATTTTCATAATTTTTCACCCTTTGGTTCAGGAAATCAAGCGATATTTATTTATAACTATTTGCAAAAGTACAAACAAAAAAAAAACTTAACACATAATGTTGTAAACCACTGATTTTTTTTAAACTTTATATCTGTAATATATGCTTTCTGTTTTGGTTTTATACCTATAAACCATTAGCATATTTATTTCATATTCAGTTTATTCGTTTTCTCAATTAAAAAATAAATTGAGCTGTACAGATCTGTTTAAATAAAAACATGTTTAATAAAATGATTACCTTTAAGGCGTCAAAATGAGAGACAGATTCATAATTCATAATAGTTTAAGTTTATTAATTATAATAAAAAAACATAAAAACGTTCTAATGGCTTTCAAATCCACATTTTTCCCCTCTACCAAATGAAATCCTTACACAAAACATTTTATACAAAAGCCTTCATTTTCCATCAAGTTAAGTTAATGTGGAGGTTTTGCAGGGCTAAAAAAATTAAAATGACTGTTTCATGTTGATGAGCTTAATAAAAAAAACAACATAAAAATGCAGTCTGGTCACTCATACCCTAAAAAAACAGTTATTTAATTTGAAATGAAATGGATGAATCAAAGCAACATTTTTCAGTCAGTGATGCTCTAATAAACGTGAAATCACCTTTATTTTAAGGTTTTTCCGTTGTTTTATTTTGCCCAATGTTACTGGATGTGTCTAAGTAAAGTTGCATCAAATTCATAAAGGTTTATTTAGATTTATTTCACACAGAATTATATATTTCACACTGTTACTTCTATTCTTTTACATAATTCAAGGTAAACCTGAAATTCAGTTTATCAGAATATTTCAATATTACATTAAAACAAATAAAAGGATTTTTATTACAGAATGTTGTTGAAACATCCAAAACAAAAACTCTCCACATGGTGGGTAACCCATAAAAGTTAAAGCATTTTAGTGGAAGGTTAAGTGGAAGGAAGAAGTGCTTCTCAAGCAAATCTAATTCAAAGGTTTGTGGAACCGCCAAATACTTTTCTGAGCCGTGTGAAATGAATCACTTTGTGTGAAATGAATCCATGAATTTTACTGATTTAAAATAGATGAGATTTTTGAAATAATTCACTGTTAAGCGCCTGTATAATCTAGGCCAGACTGAACAATATTGGCTGTCTTATTTAAAATAAAAAAAGAGCTTAAAAAATACTTCCAATAGATTCAACGTTAAAGAAATAACGGTATGGGCTTATGAGTGAAGACAGATTAACTTCAGGGACTGAACAAACGCTGACGAGGCGCAACGGGAGCCACATCCTGAACAATAGAGAGGAAACAAGAACAGTAGGACTCTCAAAACAAGAGCATGTGGGTGAAAAACTTTCCCATATGAAATGCTGACCAAGCACCAACGTGCCTTAATCCCTTAGTGAACATATTTACAAGATGACATGAAAATATAAAAGATATAAAACAGAAAGTAACACACACAGCTGACAGGAAGATTCAGAGGATGATGGACGACACTACACTGTAAAACATTTGAAGATGGTTCAACTTGAAAATGAAAGTCCACCTGCTGCCTTGAAAATGTAATTTAAGTCACAAGAAAATTGTTTTGGTTTCAACTCAGAAATTAAAGTTCATGAAGTTGATTTAACAACAAGAGACAAGTTGTCTAAACATTGTTTTTTAACTTCATTAATCTTGAATTGTGAATTTTAACTTAATGCTGCAATTTAAACCAGATAATTATTTCACAATATGCAAGAAAAAAATAGTTAAAGAGCCACATTTCTCTGTTATTTTACTCACAACATCAAGTTAAAATAAATACTTATTTTACTTTAGAATAATTTAAATTCTTGTTTCAAACTGCAGGAACAAAATTTCTGATCTGATAATGAATTTTATTAAACATCCCAATGAATTGAGCTCAGAAACATTTAGTGTGAACAGGACATTATCCTCAAGCTTTGCTAACTGAGAATCACATTAAAATGAACATTTGCCTTAATAAAACACAAGAGTCAGATCAACGTAACGCACTTCCATCTCAGGAGACAGAAACATGCCGCTAAGCATTCTGGGAAATAGTTCCCACTCCTGTCTTTT
>CAEGAE010081463.1:0-18785 GCA_903067095.1 Girardinus metallicus | reverse complement strand
CTTTGGGCACACAATGTTGCTAGATCCAATAGGAGGCTTGTACCAATTTGCTTAGTTAAATCCAGGTGGCGACTTTTATTTTGGCCAAGCAGTGTATATTCTTAATTTTAAATGTATTTTTTGGAAGACTTTATTTTGAACCCTCTGTCCACTGACTCTTAAATACGTAAATAATAAGTAAAGAACTACGTTTTTAGGAGTAACATAACCAAATATATCCCAGCATGGCAGATAAATAAAAACAAATTATAGTCTATTCAAAGACGGTATGAGCCGCCCAGTACAAAATTTTTCATGGTGCACGGCCCTTTTTCTCTCCTGACCTAAAAGTGTAAGCGTAAAGTTAAGTGTGATCAAAGCTACAAAAGTATGAAATGAGAAAGCAGGGAAATGAGCTTCTCCTTTCCAAAGACACACATTGAAAATCTTCCAGTTTGACTCTATTTTCTGTGTTTGTTACTCTGTAGGTAATTGTGGAAGCGCCTACTACAACAACTGCTGTGACTCAACCTTCACCTGTCAGGTCTGGAAAGGAGACAAAAGTTCTGCTTACTACCAGAGAGAGAGGAACCAACCTCATCGGTAAAGATATTTAAAACAGATATCTGTTTTAGAATGAGTTAAAGAAAATGGCGAGCAAAATGAATTTGCTACTAAAATGTTTCTGGATTTAGCTACTTTGTTTTATAGTAAATCTAAGTGTTCAGTTATGTTTTAGCTTTGGCTACATAAAAATAAGCAGTGTGAAAAGCAAATAAGCTAAAATGTTTTAGCCAAACTAGAATCTAGAAACAGTCACCTTCTCTAAAGTAATAAACAGAAAACAGTTTAATCAGTTTTTTTTTTTATTTATTTGGATAAAAAGTAAGTTTCAGCTTTCCATTCTGCTTTACCCTCCAGGAACCTGTTCACCTATCCAGATAGCAGCTATTGCAAAGCTTGAGCCAGAGAAATCTGTCAGCTGTCTTCTCAGCTTCACCAGCGACACTATCGACTTCTCTACCAATGATGTGTTCAAAACACACACGAGCTTTGACTCCAGTATTGGTAAGACTCATCTGAATTCAGGTCACAAAGTAGGTTCATGACTAAAGAAGCTTCTAAGCACATTTTTCTCTTTTGAGTTACTGGACAAATATACAATTTTCAGATGCATTTGAACACTTTTTACATTTGATGTCATTGTTTTTTATTTGAGGTTAATAGCCTTTGTTGGATAAAATTACAGAAGGCTCAAATATCTGATTCTAATTTTGGTGATGCTTTGGTTTTCTTTGGCCACTTAAAACCCATCATTTGGTTTTTACAGTATTTCATTGTTTTTAGAAACTTTTGGACCTAACCTCATCACTCAGTTTTTCAGCAGAGCAGAAAATCTATTCACAAGACCATAATGCCACTTTAACCTCTCATAATTGTCCGTTCTGCTCCATTCATATTCATTTCTTGTTTTTTTTCTGGTGTTCTGTTCTAAAACATAGAAATAGTACATTTAAATCTAACTTTTAACAGTGTTAATGTCTGTGCACTTTATGAGAACGGGAAAATACTGTTTACAAGGGCCTAATCAATACCTGCATTGCCCAAGGAATGAATTTAACAGAGGCCATAAAAGGTGTCCGAGTGATGTATCGAACTGAGGAGAGTCCATGTTGCTTGAAAGCACTGATGTAATTGTGTTTGGGGTTTGGGACTCACCCTTGTTGCTTGTTTATCACTGTTGGATCCATTGGGTGTGTACCACTGTACGATACCATGGCTTTCTACTGACTTTCTAAATGTACCATTTGATTGTGAACCTGAGGTTAAAGGTTAAAACTCCAGGAACTCTAGAACAAACTACAGTGTTTAGTTTGTCAGTGAATCTTTTCATGTCACAAGCTTAAACTTTTATGCCGTTTCTTTGACTTTTATCACATTGAAATGTGCAAGCTTGGTCAAATTCTGAAGGGGAATGAAAATGATGGACGATTAGACAAACATAAAGCAAACTGTGCTAAGCATCGTTATTCCTTCTCCCTGAGTCAGTATTGTTTCTATACACCTTTTGTTGCATAGAGGCCATTATTCTTTGTAGTCGGCTCCAGCTCAGTCCAACTGGATTGAGAGGAACTGTGAACTTAGTTTTGCCAGATATTCTGAATTAGATTTCGCTGCAGACTTTAGCTAGGCCCCTTTAACACATGTATATGTTTTAGTCTGAAGTCTTTTGCAGACTTGAACACTTTTCGTTCTTCCATTTGCCCTGCATTTAGCTCCATTCTTGTTCCAACACAGCTGAGTCAGTTGACTGGCCCGTTACCAGGCCTTTGCCAAACATGTTGAAGAATAATTTAGTGATTTTATCCATCTGTGTTGGAGCAGGGATGCAGTAGATCCAGTAGTTTGTAGTTGCACCATGCTCTTTCAGTTTGCATATGATTGAACAGTTTTCCATGAGATGTTCAAAGTTTGGGATTATGGTTTTCTATCCCTGGCTTGTTGGCTGTGTTGCTTGGTATTCATAATGCTATGTGTTCACTCATGTCCTCTAATAAACACTGATGCCTTCACAGAATACCAAATTTATGCTGAGATAAAATTATACTTAGGTGGGCTTTGTTTTTTTAATTAGGTGACTTCTGAAGGCTCAAGTTGCAATGGGTTTTATTTAGGGGAATCGAATGAAAGGTGACTGAATATAAATGTGTTAACTTGCTAAAAAAACTATGTTCATTTCCTTCTACTTTAGAATCATGTGCTACTTTGTATCAGATACTCTGTATCTGTCATAAAATAGCAATAAAATAAAAGGTTTAAAGTGACAAAATGTGGAAAAAAAAGTTTGTGGCATAAATACTAGTTGAGCCCTTGTTCCTATTTTTTGCTCCAGGTCTCTACACATGCACCATGACCCTGCAGCCCACGACTAACCAACAGACCCGTTTGCTTAGCGTGTCCATGACCAACCTGCTGGTGAAGGCCGGCCTGGTTGGCAGCGTTTTCACCGGAGAGCAGGTCAGCGCCCAGCTGCCCATCGAGCCGGGGCTTTACTCAGACCAGACCGAGCTGCTGCTCTCCAACCTGCACCCGTCTGCTGAGTTCACAGTTTACGGCCCCCCCGCTGTTCTGTCCACCATCGAGGTCAGGAGTGCACCGGGAAATATGCACCACAATATTATTCTATGTCAACAGGTAGATGTGAGTAAACACATGTTGTTGCCTTTAGGTGACGTCCACTTCTCCCAGTCTTGCCGTCTACGAGAAGGAGGTCCAGCAAGGATTTCCCAGTTATACGAAGTACATTGTTAACGCTGTGGACCCGCATTCAGCAGTTTCAGCTTCGGTCGACATAAGCAGCACTTCTTCTGGCCAGAGTTTGGTCATCCCTGTCAGTTTTATTCATGTTAATGATCCCATCGCTGCCAAACAAGGTCAGTCACTGTTTCTGTGCAAATGTTAATCTGCTGAGCAACAAGCCAAAGGATGTACTTCTTCTTTTTTTTGTCAGCTCTCAGGAAATATAGCAGATGTAAAATCTTACAGAGCTGTATACAAAATTTGATGGGCTATTAAATTTTGACTTAATGTGCAGTAAGTTATTACAGTGTTGGTGTGACTGCCCCTTTTTCCAAGTTGAGGTTTCGGAAATAGGTGCAGCCTCACTCACTTACTGCTATTTGGGGTTTCTTTTTCGCAACCATTAAAAAAAGATAGATGGATAGATAGAAATTTACTTAACCCATTAAGTAAGTTAAGCATAAGTTATTCTAAGTAAGAAGTTGTGTTGACTAGACCTATGATAAACAAGGACATTTTGATGCAATTTGTCAGTGATAGTAAATGCAGGACTAGAAATTTCACACATCTACAGCATTTTAACAAACTTCAGTGCGATTTCCTAGAATAAGTCAGTGTCTGTGTGATGTTCTCAACTCTTCATCAAAGCTTTGACTCTCTTCTCTGCTTCCTTTCTGCAGCGGCTCCTCCTAGCTTCATAGAGGATAACTCCTTCCACAGCTTCATAAACTGCTACCAGATGATGTTCTGCACCTTGTTCGCTCTGCTGGCGGGCACAGCTATCATCATCATTGGTGGGTCACCTCACTTTTCTGTTAACGTAATATTGATTTTGTAGGTGGAGGAGCTTCTGAAGAAGTCAAATAGTTAAAAGTTTGTGGTATTTTAGTCTATAGTCAAAGAATTCCACAGAATAAGACTTGATGATGAGTTTGGCGTCTAATCTAGGCTGTTAGCTTTTATCTACGTCAAATATTAGAGGAAAATAATCTAAATTTAATTGGGAAAAGGCAAGTCAGAGAAAATGGCTGCTTCAAAGGGTTGATTTTAATGAAAATCAAGTTAAAGGTGTTCACAATTCTTGTACGCTGCCGGCCTTCTGTGGGATATCTCTATCAATCAGATCTTCATTAACTGGTTGGCTGAAGGATTGGATCTATATCAGACTGTTGATTCACTCAGACATCCCTGCTCTTCATCTTGAAAGGCAATGTGGCTGCTTGTTTTGCCACAGATTGTTTTGCCTCTAAATGATGAAATGCCTGTAAATGTTGATGTATGTGTCTCAATGTGAGTACAAGATGCTCCTCCATCAGGCTGCATTTTTTCATACTTTGTTGGCAAAGATAAAATCAAAATGTGCCAGTTTTATTGGCAGCAGCACATGCATTAACAGAAGTACGTCAACGATACACACGAGGTTCTACTCAGGGTCACCTTTTCTTTTTATCCTATTATTTTGTTAGAAACTTACTCAAGTTCTCCAGAGATCTATAGTTCAGATTTTTTTTTTTTTTTTGTAGAATATTTGTGTATGCTTCCTGTAGAGCTGCAGATTGTTGGGAAAACAAAAATTGTAATGTTGTGACTTTTGCAATTCTATAAAATGGAAGTAACTCACCTTAATCCCTCTTTTCCTTCATCGCAATGTCCCCAACATTCTCATCGAGCTTTTGCACAGCAATCATTAAGATCTGGGTCAGGTGTGGCCAAGAAAGTTGATCATAGTCTGGCCAACTATTCAGATGTTTGTGGCAAGTAGAGCTTTAAAGAAAGGTCCCTGCTCTAAATATTACATCCAAGCAGTTTGTTATTTCAATGTTGCACATACCGATACGAGTTTCCTGTTGGCACCTGCAGATTAAAATATGAGGATGTTTGCTTTAACAGTTCTGTTAAAAGAAATGTTTTATGGCCACATACTAAAAGTGGAAAATAAAAAATAAATCCCTATTTTTCTTTTAAAAGTAGAAATAATCAAATAGTGTATAAATGTTCTTTTGTTTGAAAAGTGCTCTATCGATTTGAAGTATAAAGCTTTCATTAAAACCTATTTTACTTTGTAGTTCTTTGTTTTCCATTTAGCGTGAAAATATTTTTTAATAATGTACCACAATATAACAAGTCTTTTTGGGTTTTTTTTTTGCTACGTTCATTGTTTAAATAATTTAGATTGGTTTTATTATTTTTTTACTTAATGTATTTTTTAGCTATGTTTTATTATACATTATTTTCATTATAAAGCCATTGTGTGGTTTGGATTAAATCCAACTAAAAATATAACAAACTAAGGACTTTCTGCAATACAGTCCATTTTCTATACTTCAGTTCATCACTGGAAATTTCTCAGCATGTTGTGGGTTTTTTTTTTTTTTTGTTTGTTTTTTTTACTTGAATTCAAAACTGTGGGATTGAAAACTGCCCAATATTTGTCCCTGTTAGATGCTTACATTCAATGATTTCTTTTTCATTCTCAGACTGGTATGTTGTGTATTTTAAATGTGTATTTTGCCCTGAATGCATAGAACTACAAAAGCTGTAGCATCACCTTTCATGTGAACTCGCCCTGTTTGAAAAACTGAAATAATTTTGTCTTTTTTTTTCCTCGGCAGTCCTGCACTCTTTGTTGTCTCCAAAGGAGCAGTCGTATCACCCGGCTTTCATCCAAAGAACACCGCCACCCCTCACTGGTATGACACACACAATATGGAGCAAACGGCCACAAAATTACCTAAGAACAAATCGATTCAGGTGAATCCACCATGAAACAGCAGTTCATTTGTCTCGATTCATTGGTGAGAAACGTGAACTCGCTCTAAAGCTTTTCCACATTGTCATTAGAGATTTTCAGGGACATTGGTAGTTAATAGATTTGTGAAAAGGAAGTATTCTTTTACTCTGAAAAGTAAAGCGGTGAAGTTCAGCTACACTACAGAACAGGCAACGACTATTAAAGATTGGATTAGAAATAATTTGTCATGCAGCAGATATTCTAGTGGTGCCACCGCTCTGCCCAATCCGATGCCTGGCTACGTTAGTTTAGATCAGCAAACTAACAAAGGTTCTCATTTTTTATGTCCTCATTTGTGTTTCAAAGTACCTCTCTCTCACATTATTTTAAATTGTAACAAAGAAAACTGCCACGATGTGTTTACAGCTTGACAGCAAAGTGGGAAGTTTTCCATTTGGTTAATTTAACGAACAAAAACCAAACAAATCTAATTCTTTTTCCTTTTTTATACGACCTGCTTCTCTCTAGGCAGAGACGATCGAAAAGATATTGGCTAATTCTGATCACTAACTAATTGATTGGCTCCTGAGTTGTTCGTTCAAACGCTTCACACCAGGCAAACAAAAGGAGTTTCAGCCAAGTTGAAACTGACAGGTAACACGAAACATGCAGCTACGTTTCATCCTGTGGAATAGGATAATGGTGGTGTGTATTTATTTAAATCAGTTGTAAAGATTGTCAGTATAAAGTAGTTTCTTCACAACAGTTCAGCAGGTTTATCTATAGTATGTTCCAGCACTACATATCTGTGTGTTTTAGCAATTGGAGTCTTTATTTTTCAGACAGACTTTAATTTGCTGGCTGATGGCTTGCTATGGTTGACTGTCCCTCAGGTGGAAGAACAGGTTTTCTGTTTATCTTTTTGGCAGCATACTTCCTTCTCAACCTATATTTGTTGATGTTTTTATAAAATAAATGGAGTCCAAGTGTTTTACAATGGCTGCAGCTTGCAGCGCAACATTGTGTAAATGGATCAAGAAGAAATTAAATTGCTAGAAAAAGAAGTATTTCTTAATCATGGTCAAACCGGATCATCTCAATAAATTATAATATGATTGACTTTTTTTTTCAGTTATTTGATTCAGAAGGAGAAACATGTCATAAAAATTTGTTGCATACAGTTTGATATACTT
The DNA here is from genome assembly GCA_903067095.1 of Girardinus metallicus. NCBI lineage: Eukaryota > Metazoa > Chordata > Actinopteri > Cyprinodontiformes > Poeciliidae > Girardinus > Girardinus metallicus. The sequence continues at coordinate 11,582 of CAEGAE010081463.1, read as the reverse complement.
GAAGTGTTTATCTCATTTAATATTAATGATTGTGGCTTACAGCAAATGAAAACAGCAAAAATAAGTTTGTTAAAAGTAGAAAATTGCATAAGACCAAATAAAATTATTTTCGTTTAAGAAAGCAACATTGGCCTACTGAAGTCCACATACTTCATAATATGTGCGCTTGACCTTTGTTTAGGACTTCTTTTTTTTTCTACTATGCCTGAATTGACGTGTTTGTATTTATTCCTCAAATTATCAGTGACTATGGAAACTTCACACTGGACCTCAGTCAAATTGGATTGTGTTCCTCTACATGTTCCTTCAGACTGTGTGACTTTGACTTCTAAAAGAAAAGCAATGTTTTCTTTCATCTGAAAGCAGGACTTTGGGCCACTGAGCAACAGTTCCATTCTTTTATTCCTTTAACCCAGATGAACGGCTTCTGAGATTGTAGTTGTGACTGCAGTTGCAGGTCAATGTGTGATGTCTCTTGAAGCACTGACCCCATTCTATTGGAACCTCTCAAGGATGTGGTTATCCCTAATACTTGTGCACCATTTTGTACCAAACTTTTTCCTTCCACTAAACTTTAATTAATGTGCTTTGATGCAGCATTCTATAGAGGCTTCACTTTCATGTGCAGAGTGTCAATGACTGCTGGGCAACAATCAAGTCAGCAGTCTCCAATAAGCCATGACATTTGAATTGGTCTTTTGTAATTCTTTTTTTTTTCTAGAACCATACTCATTAAAATGCTTCAGAAAAAAAATCATCCTGCATAATAAATATGTTTTGATGTGATAGATATGCCATCCATTTGTATTTCAATTGTCCAACTTTGCTCTCTAATCTCTGACTCTGTCACCCATCTGTAGCTGATCATTTTTGTCAAACAGAACCTGCTCCTCTGTGTTTTGTACACTTCATTATAGTTTGTTTGTCTGGCTCTTTCAGGTCTCGACTCGCCCATAGCAAATTCTTTTAACCGCATGACGCCAAGAGTCAGTCCAAACAGCACATACAGATCGCAGCTCTATTCTCCAGATTACAAGTCCTGATTGGGCGCCGTCTTCGCGTCCTCTGTTCTTCGACACGACACCTCGGGTCATTAATATATGAAGAATGTGCCTCTAACCCTCAGCAGGAAAGCTGTGGGATGCTGCAGAAGATCTGCCTTCAAATGTTGGTACAGGAACTTAAAAAAAAAGAATATATCATTTAAAATGAATGCAGAATGATTGCAAGGCTCTGTCTTTTTCTTGTTATGTTTTCTGTTAAGTGTGTTGTGGTGTTTGTATATGAAGATCGAGTGGTGCAGAAATAATACACACCGTGCCGTTTTGTTGCATTTCGCCTCTTCATTAATGACTGAAGTATTTGCAAAATGCTTGGAACACCAAATAATTTGTTTGAGCTTGAAAAGATGTATATTGTGTTTGGCGTTAACTTGTGTGCCGCTTATATTTGACACGTGAAGGTCAATAACTCAGGAAAACAACCCTATCCATTTTTGAGTAACAAGCTAACCTTATATTTTTTGAGAACAAAATGACCTCTGTTGGTTGTAGCTTTGATAACCGTCGTTCACTGAATCCGTCCTGAAAGGTGTCGAACCCTCCAAATGTGTTGAACACCAACTAAGTTGGTCTAATTTCTGTCTTGGGCATTTTTAATTATTATTTAACAGTTCTGACGTTTGAGCCACAATGAATGCAGCTCTTCTTTCTTTTTTTTTTTTTTTTTTTTTTTTAGTTTAATGTGAAACAGTTGCAAATGTGAATCATCATTCAGTTTATCTGCAGTAGATGTGTCTTTACAAAAAACTCAAATGTGATGTGGCCTCATGTTGGAAAAAAACAAATGTTTTTGGGTTTTTTCCCAGCATTTCAAGAATGACGACTTGCGGCGCTGTTGAAATGCTGATCATTAAAATGTGACTTGGTTTTATGCGACATATTTTGGTATTTGATTATTATTGGCAAAAGATTATATTTATGTTTTCTCATATCTGATTGATGTCATGCCTTACATTTAACTCTGAACAGTTTATTGGCACATGATTGAAATTAGCTTGTTTGCTTGTGTGAGAATGTGCTTGTTTTTGCTAATTAAAGATTTTACTTTTTATGTCAGGAGTTTGTCTCATCAAATTTGTCCGCAGTTTAACTTTTCTTCACAATTTTTTCCAGCCAGATTTCTGTTTCTTCGACTTAACAGAACTGGGGTAAAAATATTTGTAATTTAATCCAGATGTCGTAGGGCTAGCTGAAAAATTTGGTTTCTTAGTACTATACAATACCAAAAGAAAAGGATATTCTGTTTAGCAGTGTTTTAGGTAAACATACATTTATACTTATGTCAATGGTTGCACAGTAATGATCACAATTCATCTTTAATCTGGATTATGCTGACTGTTTATGTCTGAATATAAACTGGATCTGTTTGTTTTCTTAAAGTGCCTTGAGATGTTTGTGGTAAATTGCCGCTGTTTGGATAAATTGTACTAGTATCTATCTATAAATACATATATTTATACAAACACAAACATCAAGAGAAGAAATGCTTTTTATCACCCAGGTTCTGTAATACCCTTCGGCCACTGATCCTGTCTGTCTCCCATTTTTCAGAGACTTTCCCCTGAACTGTTGTGGTGTTAGTCACCAGGCTCATTTGTATGCCCGCAGTAGCAGCCTGTGTCAAAAACCGCTTCACAATCTCATGTAGGTGAGCACACTGTACACTACGATATGGAAGGCAGCATAATATCAAATGGGGTTCACTTAAGCTCTGCAGCCGTCAAAGTGGCTTATTTTGGATGTGTTTTTTTCATGCATATTTACACCTTTTAGTTGTTTGGGGGGCTAAATGGTTGATGCTCTCAAAGAAATATATTGATAAGACAAATCCTGTAGGAGGATTTATTTGGTGAAATAGTTTCTGGCTGAAAGTCCCAGTTTACGAATGAAATTGTGAAATATAAGAAATCTTTGAACCTTTCCTCCTTTTTCCTGATTTACCTAATTGTGTACACTCTTAATTATACAGCTTTAGGTTTGTGGTTATTTACACTGTTTTCAGATTATTGGGCAAAGTGATCAGATGCACAATTATTAAAGGAATAATTGTATTGGCAAAACTGTGAAAAACCTATTTAACTCTGTACTTTTGCTTTGACAAAAGATTTCCACCTAACCTATTTTAGTAAAGTTAGAAGTTGATGTCGAGCTGAAGTGGCTCTATCAATTAAATCTGCAAACTGATTTCCAGAAGTCAAATAATGTTTTACAGATGTTTGAAAACTGCTGGTATGGTCATCAAAGTTAGAGGTTCTGTTACCATACAAAAATGCTTGGGGCTATCGAGGAGTTTCATCCTAAAAAGTTCTCCCACCAGTGCAGAACTAGCCCAAAGACAACATAAAGGACAAACTAAAATTCTGCATTAAGTGCAAGAAGGGACTATTTGATCACTCCTCCTGATTTCATGAGACAATTAGAAAATAACTTGTCTGGAGAGAAAAAAGACAATTTGTGCTCATTACTGTTACTTTTCACCAAGCAGAGTGGGTATTCAGTTCTGCCTCCAAATACCTTCATAAAAAGAGTGGACTGAAAATGTCAGCAACTTCTTGCATATAGTAAACAAACTGAGGATGATCAGTGTGTTTCCCACCATGATGGATCAATGTGTCACAAGGCTAAAGTGATTGGAAATATGAGTCACAGATCCCAATATTGGTCAGAAAACGCCACAGATCTTTAACCTGTTTAAGAAAACTTAGGAGCATAAATAGAAGAGAAGAAAACTGGCCCACTGAAGGCATTAATAGGATGCGAACGAATCAATATCCATTAGGATTTGTCCCAGAAGCTGATATGAAGCATGTGGGTCAGCACTGTAAATACCGACTCCAGTGAGTCGGTATTCACTGTGTATGTAGTTTTTTTCTTCCATATCAATGAAATTCTTTTAACACATAAAAGAAACACTAAATAATACAAAAGCTGTTTCACTTCTCCTCACTTCATGCTTAAAAAGTTCGTCAATTGAAATCTATTACGTTTTAACTGTGTCTTTTGATATCAGGTGAACCACAGACAACCCGGCCGACATGTACTCATCCAAACAATCTGGACTATGGTGTTTGCATTTTCTCCCACATGCAAGCCTGAAAGCTGTTTAGAAAGCTTTGTGGAGCTATGACTGTTGGTCTTCTGCACAAACTGGCTGATCAAGAAGAAAGAAAACATGTAAACAAGTGAATTGTGCAAAGAAGCAAGCAAACCAGCTCACTGGCTGCCCGACTAATTCAGCAGATGGTTATCGGAGACATTTGTTGCAAACCAGTTTTAATTAACTGCCGCTTTCAGTTAAAATGGGAAGAAACGCAAAAGTGAAAATGACTGTTTTCCCCATCAATAGGTAGTGGCATGTAGGTTTTCAGAGTGACTGCACTTTCTAAATGATTAAAGCAGTTACGGAGGCTTAAATGACACTCAATTTATTCTTCCCATTAAAGCATGCAGACCGCTCCAGCCCCTGATGTCAGCCTGCCGCGCTGATCCTGCAGCGAAGGGAAACTGTTCCACATGGCTTACTGTGCTGTCAGTGGAGGTGATCAATGAGGGGCTAACTGAGTGAACCTGACCAGCCGAGTTAGGCTGCTTCTGCTGGACATTTGAAGGAAGCTTAGATATAAATATAGCAAAACACTTTTTGTGACACTTACCGATTTGCTTTTGTTGCTTTTTTTAAAATCACACTTAAATACAGTCAAAAATCAAATACTAACAACAAACTTGATCCTATGTGGAACAGTTATTATCCCCTAAACCAATTTACTGATTGTCCAACCCTTGGCAGCAAAAAGAAATGCTGTCAACCACTGGCAATGAGTCTACTGAGGAACTTTGATCCACTCTACTTGGCAGAATTGTTTTAATTCAGCCATATTGGAGTTTTGTAGCATAAAATGCCGAATCATAGCTCAGCATTGTATCAGATTTGAATACATACTTTGACTGGATGTCTACAAAACTCTTTTCTTTTATTTTCCAGAAGTGTAACTTTGAGTGTGCTTTGCTTCTTTTGGGATTTTTCTGAGTGATGTACATCAATCACTCTGAGTGAAGTAGCCCCAATCCATGACAAATACCATCACCGTGTTTCATTGTTAAATTCTGTAATTTTACTGAATTTACAGATGGTTTCAGATATTTTGGTGACAAAAACACCAAAACAGAAGAAATCTGTCATGGGGCAAATAGTTTTTTCCCCAACACTGTAACTGGTTTGGGAGTGGATTCAAAAAATAGGCAAATATTGTAGAGCTGCCAGGGTGAGGAGAAAATGTTTTTCTCATACATTTCACACAAATCAATTTAAACCTAATCAAGCTTTGTGTAAATTACTGCTGTTTAGGACTGATGCTGTGGCACAACTGAGGAAACTCAATGACACGTTTTGTTTTGCTATTAACCGTTTTAATTGTGGATTTCATGAAAATTAAGGACACAGAGTACACGGCTTATTACATTCTTGGTGATGCAGATTCAGTGCATTAAGACTCACATTTACAACTGGGAAACTTACCGGGAGGTTTTCCACTCTGCCCTTTCAGAATGAAATTTTGCTGACTGATACCTGCTCTCACTTGGGCATTTTAGCTGTTAGCCAAAAGTGTGAAAGAACAAGCCTATATTAATGATGAGCAACAGAGTGTTTAAAAGTGACTTTTTTTTTCTTTCTTTTTTTTTTGTGGGTGCTAGCATTCTTCTCATAGGAGTCAAATTCTGCTGCTTTTAAAAGTTGCTATAAATTAAACGTATGTAGAACCTGCTGAGCCGTGTAGTTTGATGGTGTTATCAGCTATATGTGCAATGCTTTGGACTTTTTTACATTTTGTCCTGTTACAGCTACAAGCTGTGATGTATTTCCTTTGGATTCCACGTGACTAACCAATACATAGTAATCCAGAATGAAAGGAATGAATGTTAAAAACGTTTTTACAAATTAAAATCTGAAAGGTTTCAAAAGATCCAGTGCAGCCAGTTGCCTTCAAAATCTGAATACGAGGGGAAACGAAAGAGAAAAGATTCTTATGTAAGATGAGATCAAAACTGAACTTTGAAGTTATGCGTTGTGGAAAAGTGACACAAAGCATGTACTATTTACTCTGAGCACAACTTCCTCACTTTGAAACGTGGTATTGGCAGGATCATGCTTTGGGGGTGCTTTTCTATTTTAGGGACTCATTAGAGCAAAATTTCAGACCAAAATCAAATTGAGAATTTGTGGCAAAACTTTAAAATGGCTGCTTGACTGTGGTTGAGTTAAGAATTGATGGTGAAAGATGCGATCTAATGGTGGAATCTTAGATCAGAAATAGATTGTCAGAATCACAGGATTATTATTTCATCTGATGTTTTTTGGCATTCCTTTGATTCTCTTTTCAATGTGTTTATACTTTTTTTTTTAAACAACATAGTTTTGGTATTTTTGGTAAAAGATGGTTGATGATGCAATTTTGCGCATTTAAATGTTTGTTGATTCCTTGTTTTCACTGACTAAAGCTATCCTGGCGTTGTTTTTAAAAATGTAAGCTTTTTGTTTTTGGTGGTTTTTGCCCTTTTCTTTCTCTTGTGTACTCTAAAACGTTTCTGTTTTTGTTGTGGAAAATGTAATTGTGAAATTATCAACACTTTGCTCTCATAGCCTAAAAATTAGATTCCATTTTTTGTTTACAACATCACTGTATTTTTACCCACCCCCCTAGGACCACTTCACATTCGCTGCTAATAGCTTCTCTTACTTCATCTGCTTGCCATGTTCCCATTTTGTTGCTGCCACTCCCCCTCCACAATAAAGCTCAGATTTCTCAGATCATATAAACACAGCCTTCAGGTGAAACGGCATGAAGACAAAGCATCCAGTTTCATGGACAAAGCACTCATCGTTCCCACTTCCACTTCAGCCCAAGCCAGGAACTGCAGCATTTCAAAAGGGCCTTGAAAAATGAATCAAAAGAAAATGAGAGCAGAGAGAGAACTAGAGCAGCAAAGTTTTTCATTACTACTCTTCAGAGCAGATGTATGTTGCTTTGATAAAATAAGCCCCGGTGACTGGAAGTTTGGTCACATGCTGCAGCGTAAGCATCATTAACCCTGAGCAACCGAGGCTGCAGCCCTGAGCATTGTCTGATTCATGTATTAAACATAAAAAAAAAATAATTTGGAAATGTCTGATCAAAAAGCAGGTCGTTTTAGTATTATCATCATTAATATTATTATTATTATTATTTCAAGCTAAACGTATATTTACTTCACTCTACATGCACCATGAGACGTTTACACTGCCTCCTGTAGTTCTGGAAACTCTCAGTAACAGGTCGCTAATGACAGAATGCCATTCACACCTCCTGTTGAATAAAAACTGGCCTGAGAAAGGAACCTTTTTAGCAAAATTTGTGAAAATAGGCACAAAAGAGTCATAAATTATGCCAAGCAAAGAACCAATTAAAAGAAACTCTATGTGTTTTCCTGGGATGAATGGCCACATGTCCAGCAAGAGCAAAATCAAAAGCTTGTTGATACTTCGAAAAAGCTTGTACTTTGCATCCAACTTGCTAAGGAATGTTTAACCAATTATTAATGCTGGTATGTTTACATATTATAGCATATTTTTGATCAACAATAATTTCAAACCTTTGAACCAAATTTCTTTCTTTAATTCTATAAATTTGTTTGTTATTTTTTCATTCCACCCTGAAAAACGTTCAGATTCTTCATTAAACTCCCTCAAATTATGTGATATTCCTGCCCTATATGACCTGATGAAATAAATACAAAGCCACCAGGGAAATCATTTTTGGCTTTGACAGATATGCAGATATGCAGTGTGATGACAGATGTATTGTCTTCTTTCCTGGGTTAATTTGGTGAGGTCAGAGGAAGAAGAAGCTGTGTATCTTTTACTGATGGCAGCAGAATCCAACGTCATCAACTATAATCTCAATTTCCTGACAACAAGCTGAATCAGTGAGTCTCTGACTCAGCAGGGGAGAATGTTTTTGAAGACACTTTCTAAGACACACCTTTACTAACATGTTTTTTTTTTTTTTACAAACATTGGTAACTATGACTGATAGACTTTGTTTTTGACAGCTTTGTCTGCGAGAAATCTTTTCCAGTCAGACTGTGGCTTTCTCATGTTAGAGCAAACAAAAGAAACCCAAAAACAACAAAAGCTCAGATTACAGTAATGATAAAATGATGTAACCTAGTTATGAACATACAGTGAGCAAAGAAGAAGCAAAAGCAGAAAGCATCTAAATAAATCACATTTGTGCTTGAACTGCCTGTTTGGCTGAATTTGATTCCACATGAAATAAACTTATTTATGACATCAGTTTTTAGTCTAATTATGAGATGTAAAAAAAAGAAGAAATCTATTTAAACTTCAGCTCCTTTGTGATTGTGACTTTGTTTTTCTAAGCAGAGCTTGGAGATAAAAAGTGAAGAGGAGGAGCAAGGAAAGACAAGGAAGATGTCGAGATGCAACACTGAAATAATACAGATGGCTATAGTTCAGAAACATGTCACACAAGAAGATTACAGACTCTTAGTTGTGCTGTTTGTTCATTTACTAACAGTTTTTGACTTTATCTTTGTTTTCTAAATATGCAAATAGTGCATCAATTATAGATGACAAAAGTATTTAAAGTTTTCTATGTTAATTCACTTTGGATGCCAACAAAGTTAAATAAAAAGTAGGATAATGACAAGTTTACATGTAAGAGGAGGGAGTAGAAGAGTAGAAGAACAGAGTCCGGCCAACGATAATGCAACAACACACCTTGCAGTTATTCTCTCACTTTCTTTACTTAAAGATAATTTAACAAAGATAAAGACATTGATGACAGATTTTTAAAATCCCTATGAGTTGCACTATGCTGGGCCACTAATGTAAGCCACCATTGCTCGGACTCTTTATTGATTTGCCTCTCAGCTCTTATACAGATGTCTGTGACATCACGTTCTGCAGGGGTGGTGTGTGTAATGGGCTGACTGGTTGTTATTCTCCCCCCCACTCTGGTTAGTTTGCACTGAAACCTCTGAGATCATCCTGTGCTAGAAGGAGAAGCGGTGGCCACCCAGTGAAAACTTCGATGTCGATTTTTGCTCGACGGAGCTGCCGATCGGGAACTCATACTGAGCTCAGCTTGTGCAGCATCTGCAGCTCTACGCTCATTTATGCAGATGTGCTCAGTGAGGGGTTTTGATGCATGCGATGCCCTTCCCTCATGGGCTGCAACGGAGAAAAAAAAGGTTTGGTCAGTTGTGGCCCAAGCTGAGTTTCCTGTTGTTTATTTTGCATCCACAGAATGGGGATCTGAGGCCTTGTTATTTTTGCATAGTGAGAAAATGGAGCTGTGCAACGGTGGTTGAAGTTCAGCACTAAACAAGGAACATTTCACTGTGGTTGTTTTTTTTTTTCTTCTTTTTACGGTACAGTTCAAAAAATAAAAGTGCTTAACCTGAACAAACTTGAACCTCTTTAATCAACTCTGAATAGAGATAGTTCAAAAACACAGTTTCATATTTGTGAGTCACTTATTTTATTTGCAAAAACACAAATAAAAACTCAGGCCACTGAAAGCTCAAACACTTGTTCAGGTAACAGGAGAACTGAAGTCTTTCCAGAAGAACACTGTCAAAATCATCACACTACCTCTGCCGTCTTACAGTCTTCCCGAAGTACACCTGGTTCCCATCTGGTCATCGAAAACAATAAAATGGAAAAAAAAAAAAAAAAAAGTAATTCATGAATCTAAGCCCAGTTTTTCCAATGTTGTGTGGTCCTGATTTTGATGTTGAGTCTGCAGGGGTTAAAATGGGAAACCTGAATGCTCCACAGATATATGGTCATATGCAATAAAAGGAAATACTCTGTATTTCTTGTTCTTTCTATTACATCCAGCAGTAACTTCTTCACTAATTTGGGCAACAGTAGGTAGCCTTCACTCCCCGTGTGCATCCAGAAGCCTTTACCTGACGCCTCTAACTGTTCCTGCCCTTTTCTTGGAACACTTTTGATAGCTGCTGAACACTGCAGGCCGGGAACACCCCGCAGGACCTGTAGGTTTGAAGATGCTCTGATCCTGTCATTTAGCCAGCTTTAGCCAAACTCCCTCAAATCCTTACACTTGTTCATTGTTCCTGCTGCTAACACTTAGGGGCTTTCACTGCCTGATATGCCATTCCCACTAACAGACAGGAGGATGTAAAGATAATACTTAAACAAGATATTTACATACATATTACAATTATCTTCCTGATAGTGACAAATTTCCTATGTTGTCACAAGGAAGCAGCGTGTGCCTTCGTGCAAAATGTTTTGAATGAACGTTAGAGTACTAAAAAGTATTGACATCGTCACCTGAGCTGTCCTAAGTTGTACTTGGGCAGCTTATAAAAATATATGTAGTCCATACCTAACTCTTTATGTTGCAGTTACTTTTTATTAGAAGGGACACAGAGCTCTCCTTTGTGATCGTAAACAGCTGTGAGGGAGAGCAGAGAGGCACTCTGCGTTTACCAGACCGCGTTGCAAACATTAAACCCACAGAGAGCTGATCAGTGCAGCAAAGTTACATTGAACCATTTCCCTATCTGGTGCGTTTGAGAGGATGAAACAGAACTCGGTGCGGTTACGCTTGAATTCAAATCTGCAACGTCGCAGCAACACCTTGGCCGCTCACGCGCGGAGACCTGCAGATTCATAAAACTTGAAAGCCCCGCCCACACTGCACGGCCAGCGTCTGTTTACGAAAAGTCACGGGAGCAGCATGGAGCGAGCGGAGAAATGTCACAGCGCGCTGCCAACAGGGGGAACAGTCAGACATATGTGAGCGGACAGTCAGCTGTGTTCCTCAACATGAAGTCTGCCTCTCTCATACGTTAGCATCCGGCTGACATTCCCAGCTTTTACACGCGTGGAGCTTCGTGGTGACTTGGACACGCGTCTGCTGGGTGCATTTCTGGGTTTCTTCTTTTAAACTAATAGACTTAGAGAGAGAGAGAGAGAAAAAAAAAAAAAAACAATGACGAGGCGTAAAAGGCTCGACCTACCGAATTGTTCCGCCTAAACCCAGCCAGGACTAAACAGCTGTCTCTCCCCGCCACTTCTCCCCCCCCCCACAACCCCACGGCTTCTTCGGGGGGGTAAAGCTCGGCGACAAGAAATAGAAAGGAGTCAGGGGGTCGACATGGATTGTCCAACCGAGAACCCTACCAGGGCTGCGGAATATCTGAAGGAGCTCAACAAGATCATCGAGACCCAACAGGGGCTGCTGGAAAGGCAGAGAGGGAGGATAGAGGAGCTGGAGCAGCAAGTGTCCGACTTGTGCGCGGAGAACGCCTGCCTGAAGGAGCAGTACCAGCGGCACCTGGCAACCTGCAGGCTGCTGCAGGGCACCAGCAGCCTGGTCACACTGGGAGCCATCAAGGAACATGTCACTCACGACAAGTAAGAGATGACAAATAATCATCACTTTTTATATATCAAAGTTAAATCCCCCCCCCCCCCCGTCTTATCAG
>CAEGAE010081461.1:0-19930 GCA_903067095.1 Girardinus metallicus | reverse complement strand
GCAGCAAGAAGGTTCTGGGTTCGATTCCCGGCCCGGGGTCTTTCTGCACGGAGTCTCCATGTTCTCCCTGTGCATGCTGGGTTCTCTCCGGTTCTCCGGCTTCCTCCCACAGTCCAAAAACATGACTGTCAGGTTAATTGGCCTCTCCAAATTGTCCCTAGGTGTGAGTGTGTGGTTGTTTGTCCTGTGTGTCTCTGTGTTGCCATGCGACAGACTGGTGACCTGTCCAGGTGACCCCGCCTCTCACCCGGAACGTAGCTGGAGAGGCAGCAGCACCTCCCGACCCCATTAAGGGACGAAGGGTGAACAGAAAATGGATGGATGGCTCATCATCATCAATCTTTCATTATGACGGTTTTCCATCAGTGCCTTGATTCAATCTGCTGGTTTTCCTGTACAGATAATAATGAATGGAATTATAATCTGGATCTGACACCCAGTTAGAACTGGGATTAAAAGTCAACCTGGATTGATTGGATTCTATAATCCTGTCTGTAGATTAGTTCTGTTTGACCTTGCTGAGACATTTGTTGTGAATTTGTGCTCTATGAATTAACTGGATTATTATCATTATTGCTTCAATATATTTTTCATAAAGCAAAGGTAAAACGTATCCACAGAATTCCTCCAGTACAGATAAAAAGTATTTGGAACAGAGACTGATGATAAAACCTGATTTAATATTTATAAATGACATCAGACAGAAAAGATCAGGTTTGGTTCAGTTTCTGGTATCTTAAAGACTAAAATGAATAAATGATAATAAAATACATTTAGAGTGAAGACTCAACGTAAACTTTATGGGTCCGATGCTTACAGTGGGACCCATAAGGGTAACGTCTTACAATACTTCCTGTTTATTATTTTGATGGAAAACATTGAAACAAAGCTTGTGTGCAAACAGGAGGTCTCACTTCAACATGTTCTGCTCCTCTGGACTTGTGGAGGTTCTCCAGCTGGTTCTGGATATCCAGCTGCTAATCGGACCTGTGTTTGTGTTTTGTCAGTTTCAAGATGGCCGCCATCCTCCTCGCCCTGGCCCTGGCTGCTCCGGTGCTGCTGGTCGCCTCTGGTCCAGTTCCTGACACCAACAACGGGACGGTTCCTCTGGTTCTGTGGCACGGGATGGGTCAGTCTGCTCTAGATTAATACAGCCAACTACAGTCAGAACCAGAACCAGAACCAGAGAGGCTGAAACCGGTACCAGTTCTGGTAGCTCCATATCAATCCTTCAGTCCTGCTCTGACTGAAGATCAGAGCTGGTTCTCCTACCAGTCCGGTTCTGTTACTGGTTCTGTTAAAGGGGCAGTATCATGTAAAATCTACCTTTCTGATCTTTCCATCATGTTTTCCCTATCAAAAACAATCCAGGAGTGTTTGAGGCATCCTTTAATCTCCATGGCAGCTGGTCAGCTGCTAAATGCCTGGGTGCACCTAGCCCCGCCCTTAAAGCGCAGCTCCTCCCTCACTCAGCTCCTTCAGACTAGCCAGCAGCAATTAGCAAACAGCTGCTGAGCTCATGATAGGAGCTGCTGCTCAGAGCAGCACTGGTAGAAACATTAAAGGGTTAATAGAGGAGCCATGTTGGGATGACTTCCTGGAGGCGGAGCTTCAGGAACAGCAGGAGCTTCTTAAAGAGACAGAGGCAAATTTGAAGCAGTTAAATTAGAACATTTCTTTTAGGTCATATTTGATATACAGCATTTTTATAACAACTGAAGGTAACTAAGTTACTGGATTATGTTATAAATTGGTTCTGAGGTCGGGGCGGCCGGGTCGGACCGTCACGGCTGCTGGTTCTGACCCGCTCCTGGTTGATGTCGGCCAGGAAGAGGCTGTGCTGCTTGTACAGGTCGTCGTTGAGCGGGTCGTGCCAGTACTGGGCCTGAACGAGGCTGAAACCCAAACAGAACCGTCACGGCAAGCAGAGCCGGGAAACGGGACGGTCGTCATGGTAACTCACTGTTTCTGGACCAGGTGGCTGTAGGCGCCGCGGTTCAGCGCCTCGCGGATCATATCGCAGATGTGGGAGCTCTCACCTGGACACCTGGGCAGCCCGTACACACCTGAGCGGTCAGAGACAGCTCGCTGTTAGACGGCCCGGTTCTGGTTCTGGTTCTGGCTGCTGAAAAAGAGCCACTCCTTCCTACTGTGCTTGTCCACGATGACAGCTTGTCCAAATTCATTGTTCAGATAAATTCTAAAGTTCTCATTTAAATGGTTGAAGTTGCCTGGAAAACACACGGTACTGGCTCTTTACCGGTTCTGTTACCGGTTCTGTTACCGGTTCTGTGTCTCCAGGTGACAGTTGCTGCAACCCGCTCAGCATGGGATCCATAAAGAAGATGGTGGAGGAGGAGATCCCAGGGATCTACGTGCTCTCTCTGATGATCGGGAAGAACGTGGTCGAGGTAACCAGTCCCCATGGCAACGAGGCCCATTGTAACGCTGTAAACATTTTAACAGGATTAGTCTGTGTTTTGTATTTTACATTCATATGTAAAATACATACTTTGTGTTTCTGGTACGGTGGCTACGTCGCCAACAGCAGCGATGAAGCTGATTCTCTCTGGGTTTTAATTTCTGCTCCTAATTGATCTGATTGGATGCTGAAAAAGACTATTGGTGTGTGCAAGTTGTGCTAAAAGAAATTAGCCTATCAGTGCAGCTATGCTATCCTAAAATAGCATCTCAATGCTAAACATGTAGCGTCTAAAGAAGCTCCACGAATGATCAGGGTTCCTGAAGCTCTTTGCTTCAATCTGATGGTTGAAGAACCTGAAGAACAGATTCAATCCATAAATGTGTTTGTTGTTGTTGAGCTCAGTTGTCTATTTATTCAATAATGTAGCAGCTGGAAGAGGTTTGGAATGGAAAAAGGTGCATTTTTGCAGCCTAGTTTGATTAAAATGTGATTAACGACAGAGTGACGGTTCGTCCTGCAGGACACGGAGAACGGTTTCTTCCTGGACGTGAACACTCAGGTGTCGATGGTGTGCAGCCAGCTGGCGCAGGACACCCGGCTGCAGGGCGGCTACAACGCCATGGGCTTCTCCCAGGGAGGCCAGTTTCTGTACGGGAGTTTGTTCAGAAGGTTTCAGCCTGAATGAGGAAGCTCTGTCTGACTCCTGTCCTCCGCTCTTACAGGAGAGCCGTGGCTCAGCGCTGTCCCTCTCCACCAATGAGAACGCTGATCTCCGTCGGCGGCCAGCATCAAGGTACGCTCTACGGTTAGCTCACTTCCTGCTGGGAGTTTCACTTCTGCTGCAGCTAGTCTGCAGGAGCTCAGCTTCATGTTTCAGAAGGTTGATATGGAAGAAACACCATCTTCCATATCAGCAGCAGATTTTTACAGCCTGAAAAAACTATTTTTCTCATATAAACTCAAAACAAAGTTAAAATATTAAACACATAAAAACAGGAACAATATTGTACAGTCATGATTAAAAGAAATGTGTGAGAATTTAAAAATTGACAACATGAGCATGAATACGCATAGAAAGTAAACAGGATATTTTTACTGTTCTAATAGCAGTGGGATGTGACTACTTACTGGTTTTGTTGGGAGCAGTTTTAGCGTTTAGCACAGGAATCTACAACGTTTACAATCTCAAGAGCCATTTTGTCTTTAGCCCGGCTAATTAAAACTTGTTTGGAGCCACAAATGTTACATAACTTAGAAAAAGGCACCTTACAAATTTTAATAAACATCCACTATAGAAAATGTATTGATATTTTTAAAGAACCCCCCTTTTATTTTTATTCTCAAGTTTTAAAGTAAAGAAAAATATGAAACTTTTGCAAAAAGGGAAAGCGAAGTGTGCTACGCATTCCAAAGTTAGCAAAAACATTAAAACTCTAACTACAAACTTTAGTTATGCTAACAATACAGCGCTACACCAACTTAGCATTTAGCCGACACTAATGATAAAGTGCTAACTTCAACCATTTAAATAAACACTTTAGAATTTATCTGAAAAATTAATTTGGGGGAAGCTAAATGTGCTAAATATTACCAAAGTTAGCAAAATGCTAAAGCGCTAAATGAAAAATTAGCTCCACTATTAGCGCATTAGCAGATCCAAATACTCTGATTCTCATCGTGGACAAGCACAGGGTAACAGTAGGAAGGAGTGGCTCTTTTTCAGCAGGCAGAGCCAGAACCAGAACCAGAACCAGAACCGGGCCGTCTAACAGCGAGCTGTCTCTGACCGCTCAGGTGTGTACGGGCTGCCCAGGTGTCCAGGTGAGAGCTCCCACATCTGCGACATGATCCGCGAGGCGCTGAACCGCGGCGCCTACAGCGACCTGGTCCAGAAACAGTGAGTTACCATGACGACCGTCCCGTTTCCCGGTTCTGCTTGCCGTGACGGTTCTGTTTGGGTTTCAGCCTCGTTCAGGCCCAGTACTGGCACGACCCGCTCAACGACAACCTGTACAAGCAGCACAGCCTCTTCCTGGCCGACATCAACCAGGAGCGGGTCAGAACCAGCAGCCGTGACGGTCCGACCCGGCCGCCCCGACCTCAGAACCGCTGACCCGGATCCCGTCTGTTTCAGGTCGTCAATGAGACGTACAGGAAGAACCTGCAGCAGCTGCAGAAGTTCGTCATGGTGAAGTTCCTGCAGGACACCGTGGTGGACCCGGTCGATACCGAGGTAACCGGCCCGGTTCTGGTTCTGACCCGTTGAAACCCACAGGCTGAGGTGACGAAGCTGCATGTGTTTCCTCCTGCAGTGGTTCGGCTTCCTGAAGGCGGGCCAGGCTAAGGAGACGGAGACGCTGCAGGAGAGCGCCCTCTACAGAGAGGTAACAGTCCAACCCGACCAGAACCACAAAACAGCAGAACCCGGCATTGGGAGCAGGTCCTGTTGGCGCTCTGCTGCCTCCTGCTGGTGAAACCATGAAACTGAAGCTTTTCACCAGACGTTTCAATCTGCTCTGGAAACAGTTTCATGGTTTAGAGCAGGGGTGTCCAAAGTGGGTCCTGGAGCCCCGGCATCCTGCGTGCTTTAGTTCTGTCCCTGGTAACAACCTTCTCAGCAGGTCGGTGACCTTCTTAGGCCTCCAAGCCGTCATTTGATCCAGGGAGAGAACAAAGACATGCAGGACGCCGGGCCTCCACGACCCACTTTGGGCTCCCCTGATTTAGAGGAACAAAAATTTGAATCAAAAATAATTCCTTCAATTTTAAAATTAATTTGTGCAAAAATTATTTTTTTACTAATGCTCACAAACAGCTGCTGCTGGAGGGGTCAGAGGTCAGTGCTTCCAGCTGAAGCTCCCTGATGTTCTGCAGATCGCTCCAGTCCATTTGGTTAAAAGTTCAGGACCAACAAATGTTTTAAAAATGGACATAAAATGCTCCTTTTAGCCGTTTTACAATTATCCATATTTATTCTCATTATGTTTTGAGCATTTTTTAATTATTTACATTTTTTTATTTAAATTTCACATAGAAGATAATATCTGTAAATGTTTTAGAACCTAAAAAAAATCCTATTGTAGGTATAAAAAAAAGTTGTCTTTTCCCAAAATTTTATGTAAAGTTTGCAGTTTTAAATGAGTTTTGTTCAGCTGGACTGAGGGAAAAAGCTTCTTTGGTCTGATTTTTGTCAGTCCAGTTATTTTCTCATGTTCATTAAATCTGCTTCAGCCTGAAATTTTAACATAAAACCATAACTATGTCCTGTTAAATCTGAAGAGGGGATGAGATTTTTCTAACCTCTGACCTGATTGGATGTTTTCTGATCTGGACTCGGTTTAACTCTTTACTGTTTTAACCGTTTTCCTGCAGGACCGTCTGGGCCTGGCCGCCATGGATAAAGCCCACAAGCTGGTCTTCCTCTCCACAGATGGAGATCACCTCCAGTTCAGCAGGGAATGGTTCACTGCCAACCTGCTGCCCTTCCTCAGGTAGACCAGCAGAGGGCGCTGCAGCAGAAACTCCTCTTTTGCACTGATGCTTTCCAGATGATTTTAGCTTCCTGTTGTGAATGATGCTGCTTTTATCCCAATAAAGAGACAAACTTCCTGCTGTTATTGCATTTTTTTAATGACTCAGCACTGATGAGAACATTTCAATTTGGACCCAAACATAAAGAAGTGAGAAAAAAGAAAACATGTTTACAGATTGGTCACCACTTCCAGGTGAATCAAGGTGCAGCTTTCTGTCTCCAACATGGAATGATGCTAACGCTCGGGAATGTCCTGGGAAACCTGGAGCTTTATTCCCACCTGATCTGGATTGTTTGAACCGGATTGAACTCAGCAGAAGCAAAGTGATGCTTTAGTTGGTTTTCTAGGTGCTTTAACAGGAAGTTGCATAATAATGAAACAGGAAGTGGAGCAGGAAACGAAGAAGTGTCTTGACGGCTGATTGGCTGCTGAGAATCTAATCTACGCTCTCAGCTGTTTGCTGCCGATTGGCTGGAGGATCTGCTCCAGGCGCGAGCAGCCCTCTCATTGGCTAATGAAGGGTCAGCTGCAGCTGTGATTGGCTGATAGGAGGCGGGGGGCGGGGTTAACTCATGAGGTCTGAATCTCAGTCTACAGTGTGACATTAGCTGGTGGGCGGGGTCAACCAGTCAGGTGGTGAGGGGGCGGGTCTCCGCCTAGCCTGCGATCTCCGTTGTTGTGGTAACGAGCTTCTGGCCATCCCAGACGGTCTTGAACTGCTCCGGAACAGGAAGCTCCGTCTGGAGGACAGGAAGGACAAACCAGTTCAACCAAACTAAGCAACAGCTTTTATTTTGATGTTTCAAGCAGGAAGTGTTCATGCAGCGTAGCTGTTAGCTTAGCAACGAGAGAAGGTCAAAGGTCATTTACGTTTGTTTTGTTCTGAAATGACCCAAAGTGATTCAAAGCAGCATTCAGGTGATGATACATTCATGTAGTCATTATAATGTAGCTGCAGCTAGCATGAGCTGGTTGCTAGGAGACGTTAGCATCCCATAATAATCCAGTAACGTCACTGGTTAGTCATCCTTTCAGAATAAAACAAGTAGCCTGGAGATTCATTGTGGATAAAAAAACTGAGACTCAAGTATTGGACACGAGTCCAGGTCAAAGGTCAAGTCGAGTCTGAAGTCTATTTGAAATCAGACTTCTGACTTCCTGTTAGCTTCATAAACATTTCAGATCACGTTTCTCTTTAATCCGTCTGAGCGGATCAACGGTTCTGGTCCTGACTGAATCCAGAACCGAACTGAAACGGGTCCAAACACGGTTTTAAGGAGACTTTGCTGGACCGGAACCAGTTCCGAGTTACTCACAAACTCTCCGTCCTTGTTGGGAACCAGGACGTTCATCTCGGAGCTCTTGGCGCTGATGACCTCACAGCTCAGCGAGTCTTTGCTCAGGTAAACATGGCAGCCGTCCGTCTTGTTGATGGAGATGGTCGGGACTTTCCCCATGACCTGCAGAGAGATGGGCCGGTCAGCAGCAGAAACCAGAACCGGGTCCAGAACCGGGACCGGATCCAGGAAGCGTACGCACCTGGACCTTGACGTCTCTGCAGTTGATGACCTCCACGATGCCGACGACGTCGTCGAACACCAGACCCATCTTCTTACAGCTGTCTGAGGATCAGCAGTGCTTTATTACATCACAGGTTAAAATCTGAAAATAACGTTTAAATCTGCTGGAGCTTCAACGGCCAATCAGGCGTCCTGAATTACTGCCCAGAGCTCTGATTGGTCAGCTAATAAGATTTTATTTTTTTAGGAAAACCTGAAGCAAAACTTTACTTCTGATATACAAATAAAATTAAAATATAAAGTTATGGAATCTCAGATTTTTATTTGTTCAGCTCCGTTTTCTGGTCAATGATTCAATGAGTGATTTCTAAAAACGGCCAGCAGGGGGAGCTGCTTCCTCATTGGCAATACAAGAAATAAACCAGGAAAATAAAAGATTTTTAATCGTGAATGTTGGTGGATTAAACCTGGGGTGGACCTAAATGTTCTGACCCGGTTCTGAGCTCTTACCGATGGTGATTGAGTTGATTTTGCCTTTGACCTGCAGCGTGCTCTGGTTGCACTTGAAGACGTAGACCACCTGCTTCAGCTCCGTGTTGCTGATCACCAGGCCCAGGACCCCCTCCTGGTTCTCCTGCAGAACCAGAACCAGAACCAGCGGGTCAGAGCGCTCACAGGTCCAGATGCGCAGAGCCACCAGAACCACCCACTCACCACTTTCCACTTCTTTCCCTCCAGCTCCAGAACCGGCCGCAGCGTGCGGGTCGGTGCGGCGGACCCGGCGGGTCGGGGCGTGGCCGAGGAGAACGGTTTGGGTCCGGTACGCACCGGGGCCGCCTGGCCCGCCTGGCTCCTCAGGGCCGGGTTCTTGTGGGTCTTCTGGTCGTCGCTGACGTGCTTCAGGCCTGAAAGGGTTAAAAATCAGAGTGAAGCTGCTGCAGCAGAACCGCAGCAGAACCGCAGCAGAACCTCAGCAGAACCGCAGCAGAACCTCAGCAGAACCTCAGCAGAACCTCAGCAGAACCGCAGCAGAACCGCAGCAGAACCGCAGCAGAACCGCAGCAATGGAAATATTAGACACTTAAACCTTAAATTTATTAATATTCATATTATTAAATAAAAATAATTTATTTTTCTTTTCATTAAACATTTTTCTATGAAAAACGTAAAGAACTGAATTTCTCAAATACAAAAGATATTTCTAATAATTCATCTTGATTAACCTCTGACCTCTGGTGATGTCGGATCCCTGGTTGATGGCGGCGAACAGAGCGTTCCTGGTGACGGCGCCGCCGCCGTCGCTGCCGCCTCCCGGAGCGCCGCTCAGCTGCTCGGGTGGAGGGGGGGGGCCGGGCGGCGGTGGGGGGCCGCCGGCCGGCGCGCTGGGCGGAGCCACAGAGGCCGCGGCGACCGGACCCTGAGGACGGCGAGACGAGATGATAAAGGGATGGAACTGGTCCGGTTGCGGCTGCAGGTCCGGTTCCGGTTACTCACGGTCTTGCTCCAGCTCAGGCCGGTGGTGTGGTGCTGCTTGATGTAGTTCTGCAGCTCAGTCCAGATGGAGACGTAGGCCTTCACCCAGTCCACATGGATCTTGTCTCTGCAGGGACAGGAAGGGACAGGAGACATGAGGAACCCACTTCCTGTCTGGGCAGGAAACAGGAAGCAGCTGTACTGACTTCTCCTTGTAGTCCTTGAGGACCCGGTTGGTGTAGAACATGGCGGCGTCCTGCATCTCCTTAACGTACGGACCGGGCTTCGGAGCCTGACGGAACCAGAACCGTTAGTTTCTACCGACGGTCGCTAAGCAACGGCACCACACATTCACTCCAGACGAACCAGCGGTGAACTATGAACACGAACCGATTCAGAACCACACACACAGTCGGGGTGTTACCATGGCAACCCATCCCAGGGCGGGAACACTCTCGCTGACGGCAGACAGGTGGTTGAAGAGCGGAGAGGTCCGGTTCTGCTCCCGGAACGCCTGGACCTGCTGGATCGCCTTGGAGACGGGCTGCAGGAGCGCCGTCAGAACCGCCTGGGGGGGTAGGGGATGACATCATCAGTAAGACAGTGACATCATCAATAACATCAGAGCAGCAGCAGATTGGCGCGTTTTCCCCTCTTGATTCTGGTTTGACCTCTGAGACAGAACCGGGCCGACACCAGGAGCTAATCAGAACCTTTGTTTTGGTTTACATACAGGAATAAACTTGTTTTATTGAGTTAATGGCCTAAAATGACCCGGCTCGGTTTAAATGGACCGTTGTGGTACCGGCTCAGATAGAGCCGGTACCACACCATGAAGTGGTGCCTCGAACGCACCATGTCTGAACCGGGTTCTGTCTGAACCCGGTTCAGACAGAACCCGGTTCTGAATCTGTCTGGATTGAGCTTTAGACGGTTCTTTCAGTACCAGAACCAGCTGCAGAGGTTTGGATCCGACTGAACCGGGTCAGAACTGAACCGGGTCGGGTCGGTTCTGGACTCACGTCTGAGGGCTTCTGGGAGGAGGAAGCGGTGGCGAGGAGCTGCCTCTGGCTGGAGAACGCCTGCTTCATCATGTCCGCCTGAGGAGGAGCACACAGAGTTACCTTGGCAACGCCGTCGCCACGGCGATGCCCCGGGCCGCCAGAGGGGGCGGAGTCAGAGACCTACGTGTTTCTGGACGTCTCCTCCGATCTGCTGGCTCAGGGCAACGTACTGCGCCACAGGACCGCCGATGATGTCATCATACGCCGCCACGAACGCCGCCACGGCTAGGAGGGAAAGGACAGGGTTCTGATCCGGGCCCGGTTCTGACCCGGACCCGGTTCTGACACGGACCGGGTCTGACCCGGGCCCGGTTCTGACCCGGGAACTGGGACAGGCAGGTCCGGGTCAGAACCAGTTCTAACTGGACCTGTAGATTCTTTTGTTTTGTAGAACCTTCAGGAGAACCAGAACCGGTCCAAAGTGGATGAAGCCCGGCTTACCTCCTCCAGCAGAACCTGCGGCGCCGCCCGGCGGGCCCGACACGGCCTCCAGCCGGCCCACCGCCACCTCCAGCCGCTGCACCAGACTCGCCAGCTCCGCCGCCATTCCTGCAGGAGACAGGAAACAGGAAGTGACACAGCTGCAGCGGTTCTGATCCACAAGGATTCGGTCCACCCAGAGCCAGCGGGCCGGGTTCTGCTCCTCCAGAACGGGTCGGGTCAGCAGCTCGTTAACGGGCCGCTGAGCTCTTAACGAGCTGCAGCTCATTAAAGGATCAGAAAACTTTCCACAACAACAACCAGGCGGTTCTGCTGGTACCGCAGATCGGGTCGGTTCTGATTGGGCTAAGGGTTCTGCAGAGATCACAGCGAGAACCAGCCGGCCCAGTTCTTTAATTCCCTGACTTACTAAACTTATTGTTTAGAACCCAGGTTCTAATGTTGGCGTCGTTAGCAGCCACAAATAAATCAGGACAAAAACACTAATTAGATGTGTTGCCATGGTAACCAGGACTCCATGTAACCATTGGTTGATTGTTACACTCTACAGGAAGTGTTGTCAGATGAAGACCTCCCACTTCCTGTTTTCACTACAAAAAATATTTTGTCTGTTTTCTTCAATCGAGACCAAAATAAACAAACTGGATGATTTAATTTAACAAAGAAAAAACATTTTAAGTTCCTACAATAAAGATCATTTGTTTAAAATCATTCATGTTTAAATTATTGTCATGTATTTTGTAAAAGTATTTTTCATGTGACAAAATGTTTGCACACCCAGGATCCAACTGATTTCTCCTGGTTCCTTTTCTGCATTTTAACCAAATTTATCAACAGTAAATTGTTAAATTTGTGTAAATTTGTTTAAATGTAAATCCGACTGCTGCAGGCCGGAACTCGTTTCTCCCTGAACTTCAGCTGGAAGTTTCCAGAAAAGCGAACGCAGACGGAAAATCCCAGTGGGGGGGAAGCTGAAGCTGCAGGAAGCCGGTCGGACCGGCGGTTCTGAGGGGAAACGGGTCAGAACCAGGAATAAACTGGAGTTTCCCAGGAATTTTCACAAACTCGACTTTATGAGCTCAGAATCCCAAAGAAGAGAAAACCCGAGAAGAACTGGAGGAAAACCGGATGCCTCTCTGGTTCTGATCCGGTTCTGATCCAGAACCCAGTAATGAGGCTCTCTGTCACTTTGGACCTTCATGAGGAAACCAGTTAAACGTTAACCTAAGGTGGGGCCGCCTGCTCCCAGGTGACTGACTCACCTGCAGGGGGCGGGGCTTCAGTGGACAGGCAGGAAGTAAACATCTGCAGCAGCAAAACTGAGGAGCCAATCAGAAGCCAGGAGGCAGGTCTGGTTCTGAACTCAGGATCAGGAGTGTTGCCATGCCAACGGAGTGAAACAGGAAGTTGCTGACTACAGAAACCCGTGGAAAAACTGCGGTTCTGATCCACTTCAGCAAAACCGGGTCGACTCAACAGAACCGCATCCTGGCTGACCTGGAGAGAAATCCTGAAGCTGGAAAAATTCCCGCAGGATTCACTTCCTGTCAACCCAGACAGCTTCTGCAGAACCCAAAAGGTTCTGGTTCCATCCCAGCAGAACCAGCCTGGAACCTTCGGGGTTCTGGTTCGGCCGGGGCGCGTCCCGCTCTGCAGCCTTCATTCCAGCCTGGAAGGTGTTCCGGCCGCGGAGGGATACACACCCAGCCGCGCGCAGCGCGCAGCCTTCACCTGGACCGCAGGTGGGCCGCAAATCACGTCCAGCCTCTGACGTTGTTAATGAGATTTGCCAGCCAGGCTAAAGCTAAGCTAGCAGCGCCGGACATGTTGGGTTCACATCCGCGTCCCGTTAGATGTAGACCCGGCAAACCGACCCGACCCGCTACCTTCAGACCCAGAACCAGTAACTGAATCAACAGTTCCGTTGGTTCTGTGCGGGAAGCCGCTCAGAACCGAGGAACCACCTGCACGGGTTACCAAACCATCCAGAACACCGTCTGAAAACAGAGCCGCTGCAGCGGGAGGGGGACAATTAAACGGGTTAACTAAACGGGTCACAACAGCTTATTTAACTTGACTGGTTCTGTTGGGAGCATTGAAATGGGTCAGCTGACTGCGGCAGAACCGAGGTGGTTCGGTTATCTGGACGGAATAAACGCCGATCATCTGTTTTCCGGGTCGCTCCCTCCCTGGAGTTCCTGATTTCTCAGGCTGTCTCCTCTCCGTCCGACCAGCCGCTCCCAGTTCCGCTTTGTTCCCCTCACCAGTACACGCAGTGAAACCAGTTCGGCCTACCTGCTAACCGGGTCTAGCAGAGATTTTGTCCGTGTTCTGTCGCAGGGTGTGCAGACTGCAGAGCAGACAGAGCTTCGGTGGGTTTCTTCCTGGATGAGGTGAATTTACCCGGCTGGCACCGCGGCGCGCTTCCGCCCCTCTCAGCCTGATTCCTTTCCCATATAAGGAGCGCGGAGGCAGAGGGCAGCGGCGCTCTGACGCCCAGAAAACACCGCTTTTCTTCCTCTCATCATGGCTGCAGCATGCACCGTCATGACAGCAGGAAGCAGAAACTAAACATGCTGTCATCTGTACGCTGCAGTTAGCGCCACTCTGCAGTCAGAGGCGCACAGACTGCACACAGAGCTGCACATGTGCACCAAATCTGATGCAGAGCAGAACTCTGCTCTTATGTAGGACAGAAGCACAGCTTGCAGTGAAACTGCAGCAGCAGAAGGTGGCTGAGGTGAGGAAGAGGAATGAGGGGCGGGTTGTTCGCAGAGCAGGCCCCAGCAAACCCCCACACCAGCAGGGGGCGCCCCGCAAATGACAATAGATAAAACATGTTATGTTTTATTGAGAACAGTATGAAACAGTGATGCGAAGTGAAATGTTACCAGCACTTACAGCATTAATTGAAAACACTAGCTCAGCTAATGCTGAAAGGCTAACATGGTATTTAAGGGAAGCTAATGCTAAACTGCTAAGCTTATCACTTTTTTTTCTTTCTAAATAGTTTATTGACACTTGGGACATTTTAAACCATGGCATTTTACAGTTATACTGAACATTTTTAACATTTTTAAATTTTCTCTTAATAAATACAATTCGCCCATTCAAATAAACTAAAAAAAAGACAAAAGCAAGGACACTAAAACAAAATCTCTGTATGTTAAAAGTTGAGCAGGACCAGGGTGACTCCGTCCCGTTCTTCCAGACAGCGCCGGTGCTCAGAGGGGGGACCCCCCCCCCCCAGCCTCACCAGAACCAGGCCGCCGCTGCTGGAGCGCCACAACCGGGTCGGGGGCAGCTGGACGTCGTCGACATGCCGCTGGAGAACATGACGGCTCTGACCGGGATCCCATGAGCCGCCATCCATGACGGGTCCTGGACGGGACGGCTCACGCTGCGCCAAACCGCGGTGGCGTCTCCACTCAGGAGGCCGCGCACTGGAGCCACTGGTTCCCGGTCAGTCACTGGTTCCCGGTCAGTCACTGGTTCCCGGTCAGTCACTGGTTCCCAGTCCTGCACAACAGCGATAATAAAATGATGGTTAGTTAAAATCCTGCTCTCATCTCCTCCCAGTTTAAATTGTTTTAAATAAATATCAGACCAGTAACTCGGTCTTATCACCCGTGAATGAAGTTGCGCTTCAGGAAGTAATTCTTTGGATCAGTCGTTTCACTCGCGGTTTCAGTTTTATTGTTGCTGATTTGGCTTTAAAAGTTATTTATGGTAAGCTAGGTGTGCTAAATGTTCGCTAAGCCACTAAATGAAATACTAGCTCGGCTGTTTGCGCTTTAGCAGAAGTTTACCCACCACTTAACTACAGTTTCAGCCAAGATAAATTCAAATATTTTTTACAGAATTTAAATTTAAGACTTAAAGGAAATGTAAGTTCATTTTATAAAACTCTAAAGAATAATTGATGGTTTTCTACCAAAGTGCTCTGATGCTTTGAGTTTAAACTTTGTGTTTGTGCTGTTTGTTTACAGTTAGCTCAGCTAATTTAACTGCTACGCTGAAATGGTCCCAGTGGGGGGTCGGCCCCCAAATCTAATTCTGCCGAAGGCCTCAGAACACTTTGGGTCGGCCCTGGTTGGTGGGATGAACCGGAACCATTCACAGGTCAAAGATCATCAGCTTGTACGACCAACATCAACAAAACTGATGCTTTCTCATAAAACAGGAAAACAGCAAGTTGTCTAATGACAGGAAATGACCTCAGTCTGCTTCCTCTTTAAACCAATCGGGACATTTCTGTCTGCTTCAGTTTCAGGAGGAAACCATAACGGCTCTTAGAAGGTCACATCCAAACACCAGCCATTATAGACGTCATCATCATCATCATCATCATCATCATCATCATCGATGAAGCAGGAGAGGAGCTGAGGTTAATGGGCTGAGAAAAGTCAATGACAAGATAAACTTCAGCTGAGCCGTCTGATGAGACCATCACCGTGGCAACAACAGATGGAGGATGTTCGGTTCTCATACAGAAAATAAAATCCTTTTAAATTATTATTTTTTTTATCACAAAACTAATAGAATCAAATAAATCAGGACTGATGTAAATAAAGTCATGTATAGAGTAAATGTCTGTACAAATGCTGATTATTCACTTATATTAGAAAAGATAATCTGTGAAACAATAAGGTAAGAATAAATCAGCACTTTATAAATGTAACGGACTGTTTTCTGAGGAGCCACCGGAACCAGCAGCAGCCAGGAGAGGACGGCAGTTCACCACTGGACCTGCAGGGGGCAGCAGACGCTTCATGCTGGGTTTGCCATCGTAACCATCGTACTTTGGTTAAGTTTTCCTAAATCCTTCCAGTTCCTCCAATGCTCTTCCTTCACACTGAGACGTTTTCAACAGACAGCAGAGAAAAGTCAATACAGAAGCAGCAGAAAGAAATTACTCACTAACTCAGATCCAACCTGATTGATCTTTGAAAACTGCAAAGAAACAAACAAAACAGTGAGAGCGGAGCTGGTCATTAAATACGACAGACGGGTTTGTAAAACACCTTCCAGTGTGACACCAGAGGCAGGAAACAACAGCAGAAAACCAGGCGGATATCGTGACAAATAGGATTTGCAATAAACAGACACTTCAGTCTCCATCATTAATGGTCTGCTTTGGGTTTACTTATTAACTCATAATGATCACAATCCAAGCAGCTCTTTATGGTACAGCGCATCCCAGAGGTTTTAAACAAAAGATTACTTCTGAGTAGGCGTGCTGCACTGTACTTTTTACTTTTACTTTAACAATATTATTGTGAAGTGTTGCTAACTGCTAGCACTTTCACTGAATGAAAAACGATATTCAACCAAACATGTATTAAACATCTAGTTTATGTCAAAGTGAGACCTCTTGTTTCTACACAATCTTTGGGTTACCTGGAGGTCAAGTGTAAACAGTAGATATTATTAGAAGTACTTCGCATTTGTTTCACGAGTTTTACAATGATTTTTTTTTTTTTTTCATTTTAGGATTTTCACCAAACTTGATATTTCGGTCATCGTTTATAAATACCAAATCAGATCTTTTGAACAGTTCCTGTGTCCTTAATACTTTTTCACTCCAGTAATTTTTTTACTCACCTGGATAAAAATGCATTGAAGTAGCGCTACTCTTACTTTAGTACAACCGCTGGTGGATCCCCGTCTATTCGTGGATTTTTCTGTGAAACATGACAAAAAAAATCGCCTATTAAATAATTATTTTAGTTTTTTTGGACAACAGGTCTTCAACAGTCAAAGAAAATGTGGCTCGGGAAGCTGAAACACGAAAGCTGAAACACGAAAGCAAGGGGTAAAGTTTGTGTGGCCGGGACTCTGTAAAGATGTGCGAACATGGGCGGCTTCCTGTTGGGCTTGCCAGCGTGCCAAGGTGCAACGGCACGCTAAGGCTCCACTGGACTTTCCTGTTCTGCAACCGAAGTTTGAACATGTGCATGTGGACTTAGTGGGGCCTCCTCCACCTTCCAGAGGTTTTACCTTCCTCCTGACGATGTGGACAGAACCACTTCGGTTGATGTGGCTCGGGCCTTTATCTCCTCCTGGGTGTCCCGGTCTGGTGTGCCATTGGACTTGACCTCTGACAGAGGTCCCCAGTTCACTTCAGAGTTGTGGACTGCAGTGGCAGAAAGCCTTGGGGTTAAACTCCACCGTCCTGCTGCCCTCCATCTGCAGGCCAATGGTCTTTGTAGAGGTTCCACCGCCCAGTGAAGGCTGCACTGTGGGCCTCGATGGTGGATAATAGCTGCATCGATCGCCTGCCTGGGGTTTTGTTGGGCCTGCACTCGGCTCCAAAAGAGGACCTGCGGTTTTCTTCAGCTGAGTTGGTCCTGGCCAGCCTTTGAGGGTTCCAGGGAAATTTCTTCCGGGTCCAGTGGGTTCGGTTGATTCCCAGGAGAGTAGAACAGTTCTAGATGGGGAATCTACATCTTCTGCCCCGCTGGCAGCACATCACTGCCTTCCTCAGGTGTTTGTGCCTGTGGAAGGCAGTAATGTCTGCCGAGTATGTACTTATCTGCCATGACTCCCACCGCTCACCACTTCAGCCTCCTCACGATGGTCCATTCTGTGTTTTGGAGACCTGAGGATGTTTTGGTGGAGTTGGGGGAAATCAGGACAGTATTTCGGTGGAGCCAGTTCGTGTTACCAGGGGACCCAGTTGAGTTGGCTCAGCCACCTCGCCGTGGTCGCCCCCAGTTTCTTTATCCACTCTTCCTGGTCCTTCCCTTACAGCTGGTTTGTCTCCAGGTGGACAGTTCAGATCTGGAGTCTCTTTCTATTTCCACCCGTTCCTGTGAAAAGCAGCCGTGGAGGCCGACTTATTAAACTCCCTAGTCGTTACCGTTTGGTATGTCAGCTGTTTTGTTTTCCTTTGTGTGTTTTCTTTCATATACTTGTGATGTTGTTTCACATGTTATGTGTTTTTGTGACATTCTGTGTGTTCAGGTGGGGCTGTGTGCGTATGCTCTTATTGTGAAGGGGAGAAGGTGAGAAGACACCAACTGTTGTCCTTCATTCTATTTTTGGTTGGAAGACATTGAGAATAAAACAAAACTCAAATTACTTTTTCGTCTTTTTCTGCTGACTTACACAGTTCATTTCTTTTGCAATAAACTTTTAAAACATTTTATTTAGATTTACAGATGATTCAGTTTCATTAGGTTTGACCACAGATAGACGGGAGGACGATCCCTCACTACACATTAGAAAAACAACCAGTGCCTCCCTGTTCTGGCTTCACAGTGAACTCTGCAGAGCTGAGGTCCTGCAGATAACAGGAGACATGCCGCAAACAAACGGACACATGGATGAGAAGAAGCAGCATGGTGTTGCTCTGCGTTTCTCCGCTCAGCCAGGACACAAGCAGGCTGCTTCCTGGTGGTTCTGGTTGAGCAGACCAGAGGAAACCTTCACATCTGGATCTAGAATAATTTCCTCTTTTGACTTTTAGAAAAGCAACATTCAGTTTTCACATCTTTTCTCAAAACTATTTAAATTCCTCAGCTTTAAAAGTTATGAGCTTTTCAGGACAAAGTAAAATCGAGCAAAATAAATAAGAAAACATTCAATTAAAAGCTCATCATCCAGATAAAAATCAGGGTTCTGGTGACGGCCTGTCTAAGCAGGAAGACTACAGATTAAAATCCCATCCCGTTTCCACTTTACCAGGAAAATAAAAGCTTTTACTGAAATAAAACCGAAGCTAAATGAGGCACCCAGTCGGTGAAGCTTCCAGTTTTTCTCCCATGTGAGCTTCCCGTCTGCAGCGACCAGCTTTGATTCCAACCCAGCGGCCAATTTCTCCCTTTTCCAAGCAACACCAGAGACAGAACGGGGGTCAAAGTTCATCAGTAGCATCTCAGCAGAGGGGCTCAGTCAGCGCCTTAGCAGGCTGCTCTCCAGTGTGCGACAGGATTTCAGAATAAAAGCCCACTCGGCCCGTCCGGTGGGTCAACAAGACAGAAAACACGCAGACATGCAGCAGAACCTCGGGCCCGGTCCAATCTGGCCCGGCAGTCCTCATGCGGGGATCTGGACCGTAGCTCTGGTTTGGTTGCGGTGTGAGGCCGCCCAGCGGCCAGCCGCCGCCTCGCTGCAGCAGGAAGTGATGCGTCCATCAGTAAACGTCGTCTCACAGTGAGTACCCAGCGGCCCAGAACTCACCAGAACCCGGTTCTGGCTATAGCAGCTCCTCGCGGGGCTTCTTGGCCCTCGGGGGCCCCTGGCCGTTGTTCAGGGAGCCGTTCTGGGGCCGCAGCAGGTGGCCGCGCTCCTGGCCCTCGTCGCTGTCCAGGTCCGAGTCCGAGTGCATGAGGGCCGAGGAGGCGGGGCCGGGGGCCGGCTTCAGGCGCGCTGCGGGGGGGCACAGGGGCCAGAGGTCAGAGGTCATGCACTCTGTTGGACTGCAGCAAATGATTAATCTATCGATTAATCGGATAAAAAATGATCAGTTCCTGCAGGCTCTTTTCATTATTATGAGATAAAATCATAATATTACCAGAATAAAGTCATCATATTAGAATAAATTTTTATTTAAACTCCAACACAAAAAATGAAAATAAAAATGAGGACTGTTGAACATTTTGTGAAGTTCTGCTTTGTTTTTGGTTTTACAGATTAGGAAATATTTCATCTTTTAACACATCAGCATCAAATTATGAGCAGCAGGAATCAAACAACTGAGAAACTATTAATTTATTATGAAGAAATAACCACAGACTGACCTCTGACTCAGTAAAATAACCTGGCTGGTTATTGTGCAACTTCATTCTGTTAACATTATGACTTTATTCTCGTAATTTACATAAAACTCTTAGTCTGGCCCTAATGCTCATATATTTACACAATGTTAACATATGAGCATTTTAATATATGAATTTAAAAAATGCAAAAAACAAATAAATCAATTCATTTTTTAAGGAAGAAAATCAACAATTTCAATTTCTTCCTCAAAGTTATTAACAACATTTAATGATCGTTTGTGTGTGTGTGTGTGTGTGTGTGTGTTGGTGTGTGTGTGTGTGTCGGTGTGTGTGTGTGTATCGGTGTGTGTGTGTGTGTGTGTGTCGGTGTGTGTGGGTGTGTGTGTGTGTGTTGGTGTGTGTGTGTGTGTCGGTGTGTGTGTCGGTGTGTGTGTGTGTGTCGGTGTGTGTGCGTGGGTGGGTGTGTGTGTGTGTGTCGGTGTGTGTGTGTGTGTAGGTGTGTGTGTGTGTGTGTGTGTGTAGGGGTGTGTGTGTGTGTGTCGGTGTGTGTCGGTGTGTGTGTGTGTGTAGGGGTGTGTGTGTGTGTGTGTGTGTGTAGGGGTGTGTGTGTGTGTGTGTGTGTCGGTGTGTGTGTGTGTGTCGGTGTGTGTGTCGGTGTGTGTGTGTGTGTCGGTGTGTGTGTGTGTGTCGGTGTGTGTGGGTGTGTGTGTCGGTGTGTGTGTGTGTATCGGTGTGTGTGTGTGTGTCGGTG
>CAEGAE010081449.1:0-26645 GCA_903067095.1 Girardinus metallicus | reverse complement strand
ACTGTTCAGTCAGAACAAATGAGCCTGTCCCCCCCTCGCTCCCCCCCCCCCCCCCCCACCTCATCCACCGCTCCCCAGTTTGCATAATTCATGACGCAGCAGCGCCGATGTCAGAAATCAAATGCGGCAAATTAGAAATAACAAGTTTGAGACAGTGTGATTCAATTAAGAGCTGGGGAAACATTGGACCATGCATAATTGAGGGGCCGGCAAGGCACTGCTCATGTCAGGCCTGTCAGACAACTGCTGCAACTATTGGATTTGGCCTGTCACACACACTCAGATCAATCCAGTAAAAATCACAGGTTACATTGATTTCTTGTTTTTATTTGCGAGGGCCAAGGAGTGCAAGACGCGGATTAATCTGTCCTTGTGACATCCGTGCATTGCACGTATGCGCAGTTGTGCACGCGTTAACGTGTGAGAACGCTGCATGTGCGCGACGCGCGTAGCGCGGCCCAAGTCGGAATGCGTTTCAGGAGCAGAAAGGAATCCGGCAGAGAGAGCTGGAGACACGTGTGGAGCTCAAAGTTTTGCACGTCGGCTCTTTTGGCTGCTGAGCGGGAGTTAAGACAGGCAGGACAGAAGAAAAACCACATTCTCATAAAAAATTACAGCAATCATTCCGGTTGTACGATTATCAGAACTAGCACCTTCATTTGAGTCTGTCAGTAACTTTGAGCGATTTCCAGAAGAGAGCAGTTGTCTTACATGGTGTTCGTGCCGCCTGAACCTTTTGCATTGTCTCATTGTGTCATTCTGTAAGCACTTCAATGTATTGTATCGCTGAGATTTTATGCAACATACCAACACTCAAGTAGTGTGTAAATAAAGGAGGAAGAACATTTTTGCAAGCAAAGCTCAAGCTCAGTCAGACTGAATGAGTAACAGCTGTGAACATCGATTTTCGAGTGCGGCCTCAGATTCTCAGTTGTATTCGGGCCTGGACTTTGACTGGGCCATTCGAACGCCATGATCTGAAACCTTCCTTTTTTGCTATGGCTGTATGTTTGGGGCTGTTGTCCTGCTGGCCTAATATGAAGCTTTCTTCCAGGATTTCCCTAATTTAACTTCATCCAATTTCTCAACTAGCTTCTCCACAGCATGATGCCAACACTAGCATGTTGGCATTTCTGGGTTTAAGATCAATGCTAGTTTTGCATAACAGAACTTTTTGCATCCGAGTCAAAATATACATTTCAAACTCATTTGGCTCTTATGGCTTTCTTTGAGCAGTCGGTTTCTTCTCGTCACTTCCGTGAGGGTCAGGATTATGAAGAGTATTACAAACATCTGTCCTCCCGACAGCTTTTCACACGAGAGTCCAGGATCTCTGCAGCTCCTCCAGTGTTACCATGGAGCCCTAAACTGATTGATTAATCAGCTTAGATGGACAGCCGAATCTTTGCAGACTTTTGCAGTTGTGAAATACTCATTTTCAGCAGATGAACAGAATAGCACTCTGTGAGATCCTCAAAGTCCGGCACATTGTTTTATCACCTAATCCTTCTCTAAAACTCTTCAAAATGTTACACCTGAACCATGGTGTGCTCTTTGGTCTCCATGAAGCCGTTCACTCGTGAATGCTCACCAACTGTACTTAACCCTTTGTGCATAGTGGTCACTGCAGTGGACAGCTATCTAAAAGCCATTTTCTTGACCTTGTTGTGTATTTTTATGTAATAAATGCACACAGACCCCTGAAGTGGACACTAATGCATCATAAAATACACCATCAACCTCTGGCCATCAGCTGCAAATGCAAGAAGTTATTTTTGTTAAATCCAATATGGCCGACAGACAGAAAAGCACGCCAACCGACCCGGTCCCTCCTTCTACTGCAGACGACTCCTGCAGGTAAAAAAAAAAAAAATATTGTAACATCAGATATCCCCTAAAGAACAATACTACTGATGTATTTTTCAAATAACAACGTTGTATTTGGAGAAAATTACAATTGATCACCTAAAAAAATAAAATAAATAAATAAAGTTTTTTTTTACAAAGGTTTTTTATCCTACCTTTTTTTATGCCTTAATAGAATAAAAATAAAAATTGGAAAAAAAAATCCTGACATGCATGCATGCATGAAAGGGTTAATTACCAATTAGGGAACTCCTGGCAGTTGGCTGCACTGAATAAAAAGAGGCTGAACACACTTTTCAGATTTTTTTTTGCTAATAATGTTGTACATGTATAATTTCCTCCTCAGAATCACACAATACTTTGTGTTGGTCTGTCATGTAAAATTACAAGATTACATTAAAATATTAAGCGAAATTAAATAGTTCTAGACTTGTAATTGCTATAGACCACAAAATGGGAAGAATACATCCTAAACTTCTTCAGGAATTGCTCGTGATCTTATTGCATTTGTGCGACATCTGTGTGTTAGCACAACATTCCCAGGACACTTCATGGTTAAGACTTTGTACTTACTTTGCATAGTCAAACATGTCAAGCTGCAGATGTTGATTTTGTTCAGCTCATCACTCATCACCTACACTAACAAACAAACGAGCAATACCTCGAGGGGCTGTTAAAACTCAGCGGTGAGCAACAACAACAAAAAAAAGAAACTCCACTCCGTCTTTTGTGCTTTTAATATAAAGATAAGGAGAGACAAATATGGCAGTTTTATTTGTGTTCGAGATAACCCTCTTCTTCCTGTTGTGCATCTGAAAGACTTTTGTTGGTTTTGGATTCTCCGCAAACTGCGTGCGCATGTGTTGCGTACAGAGAGCATATGCTTGGCCTTAAATGCACTCTAATATGAAACACTTATAGGGTTTTAATCACATATTTTTTTATTACGAAACTGTTGAAAGCAAATAAAAAACTAAAAAACTTTTTTTACGAGTTTGAAAACACTCTCAAACCTTTATTAAACAAACAATCTAACCACATCGCATAAAGTTCTCCGACTTAATGAGATTTCCAAACTAAGTCCACATTACTATATTAACATTAACGCAGTGCAAGAAAAGAAGAACCAGGAATTGTTACAGGAAAGAAAAGCTTGCAGATGGCACTTTTTCAACACATTATTAGGTTTTTTTTTTTTGTTTTTTTTTTATCAAAAACGGGAAGAAAACAGAAAACTTCCTGTCATTATTTGCAGATTTGGAACTTGCCGAATGGCTGCCTGTTTACGAAGGAAACATGTGTTTTCGAGCCACCAGATGCAGCCACACGTTGCTTTCAGAATCAGTAATTTCTGACTGAATAATCACTAATGATGGAGGACGAATAACTCCCCTAAGCATCATCTCCATCTCTCCTGTGACTGACTAATTGCAGCCAGACACTCTAACCTCCTTGTGGCCCATGTCCTGGCTCTGACCTTCGCACTTTTACTTCTCGAATTTGACCTCTCGCTCCTCCTTTCTTCTGCTTTATCAGGCTTTTCTAAATTGGCCACTTCTCCTCCTCCTCCCCGCTCGACTTCAGCTAACTGAGTTCGGCTACTACGACATATGGGAAACTTTTTCAGACTGATTACTTCAATCTGATTAGAGGGAAGTTATGTATTGGCCATTTAAGGCTGCTGTTGTGAACGCTGTGACGTGGAGGCTCTCACTTCAATCCTGCTTTCTCCCGCTGCCTCTTCTCAGTCTGAGCTCATCCATTAAATTCTGCTCAAACTCCTCCAGTTGTTCCAGCTGCCAAGACCACTCTGCAAATAAAAGCCTCGGGAAGACACACGTATGGTTTTCTAACTGGACAGTTCGAAAACAGCCCCTCCCGCTCAGATAAATCTCGTGAGGTTTGAGCTTAGTTGGTTGGTTTAAAAACAAAGGAAAACGGGTGGTTGAGGAGAAGCGGAAAAAGTGGTACAAAAGAGAAGGGAGGGGGGCGAATTTCCCTCTGAATTTCGCATTAAGTTATTGCACTTGGTTTTGGTTCAACAAAAGGGAGAATTGGCCTGAGGAGCTGATCAGAGAGGGTTATTAGAGAGTTTAGCCATCTCCAGACACAGGAGAGAAATGAGGCCTGTGGCTTTTGTGTTATCTAATCTCGTTTGCATTTCCTTTCAGCGTCATGAAAGAAAAACCTAATAGAGCGCTGATTGTGTTTGTTTGGGGAAATTCTCATTTAGGACTGCTGTAGCTAGGTGCTGGCACAAATAATTCTTTTGTGTGTGTGTGTGCTGGGGTGCACTGTGCTGTGTGTAATACATGAGATGATATATATATAAAAACAAAACAAAACAAACAAACAAAAAAAAAACCTCCGGCGGCCTCAGATGTACTGTAATTCTAAAAGTGAAGGTGAATTTGTGCAACATCGCCACAACTTTCTCTGACATCTTGGAAGCTCCGTTCATATCTGTGATTGATTGACTCGTGGAAGGAAAAGCACGGGGCCGGATGACAAAAGAGACAGGAAATGGACACGGAGTGGATCTGACATGAGGAGTGCCAATGCTCCCATTGATCACCACCATTGACATCCCTTCCAGAAACGGAGGTGGGTTTACAGAAGGCAGACAGCTGAAGGTTACGGCTCGCTGTCACAGCACTGTCCAATCACATTACACATCACAGCGTTTGAAAAACTGCCTGCCTTCCTCGCATGATGGACACATGACAATCATCTTCCCTCAATTG
Organism: Girardinus metallicus; assembly: GCA_903067095.1. NCBI lineage: Eukaryota > Metazoa > Chordata > Actinopteri > Cyprinodontiformes > Poeciliidae > Girardinus > Girardinus metallicus. Next base: position 22,035 of record CAEGAE010081449.1, on the reverse strand, counting down.
CATCTTTCAGACTCAAACTCTGGGTGTGCTTGGTATGGTGTTTAAAGCTTTATCTGAAAAATGTGTCAAATGGTGGCTGATGTTTTTTCCTCCATTTGGCTCAGGAACTGTGACCGAGATCTTCATCTAAGTACGGTACGATTTTAGTGAAACGTTTGACAGGGGCAGTTATTGTTTTCTGTGGACATCTGCACATGTTTTGTACTTAAAAAGGATACATAAAAAGTAAAAAGAAAGCACATTCTTACCTCATGAGTTTATTCCTGACCTTGGCTGGCTGGCTGTCGACTCCCTGCTGTAGCTCTATCATAGCCACGGAATGAACTATTTTCTGTCCTTTTCTCTCTACTTTGGGTTTTTCTCCATCTTTGAAATCTAAGGTTCCAATTGTTTTGTAATCCTGGGATTAAAAAAAAAAAGTGTTTCCAAGAGAGACTGCTATTGGTGGGTGAGGAGAAACCTGGTGTCTTCATATGTTTGCTTACACAACATTCACCCACATTTCTTGCACTTTTTAAAACATATTCCCATGATAGTACTTATTTGTAGTTAAGAAAAGAATGTTTGTTATTGTAAATGCTGAAAAAAAAAACAATCCATGAAAGTGCATATCCAGTTTTGAGGAGTTTTGACTCAAGACACTGTTCCAGTGTCAGAAAACTGAACTTTAAAATTTGATATCAGCCTCGTAAAAATAATGCAAAAAAGCCAATTGTATTTTTATTTACGTTTCATACTTTGCCGTTAATGATGAGTAATGATGTCTTTAGTTTTGTGTTTTCCACAGCCACTTTTCACATTTTTTGGTACTGCAATTGCAGAATGGCTGCTGCTGACTTTTTTTTTTTTTTCTTAAGGTCAGGCAAGGAAGGTGTTGGTGCTGGTAGCCAATAGACTCTTTGTGTTTATGATGAGGGGAAATGATGGAAAGGTGATTTAAGTAGACAGCAGGTCTGCTTCTCTTCAGTGCAAGCCTCCAGTCGACGGGCCATTAACAGGGGTGACAGGGAAAAGCAGCGGCAATTGCTTTGATTCTGATTTACACCGCCGCTGAAAAACCCAAACAAATTAGAGGAGCCAAATAATACACAGCGAGAAATAAATCACATTAATGATTGGGCTTTGAACGACAGTCAGACTTGAAAGGGAGTGGCGGCGAGGGCATCTGGAGGAGAAGATGGAAGATTATGAGATGATATTAGGAGCCGTCTTCAGAGAGAAAGCTGAGAACAATCAAGCACAAGCAGTAACAAGGAAAAGAGTCTTTGTTCTTTTTTTTTTTTCCCTCGGTAAGTAACATGTTGTTATTCAAGTCAACAGCCACTAGAATCTTGTTAGCAGGCCGAGTCGCTGACTGCTCATTAGCTGACAAAATGCTGAAATTCATAGTCAGGAAATGCACTTAGGGGAGTTTTTTTTTTTTTCTTTTTTGCCAGAATAAGGAGAGTAAGATGATTTGGAATTATGTCCAAATGATACCAAACAACGTGATATCTGTAATAATACGGTTTTACCATAAACTATGTTTTACAGTTGAAAAGATTGTTACAGAACCTATGGTCTGCTTTAATGAAGACACAAAATAAAAAAATCAGTTTGTGTGATTCCTCCTAAAATGCCTCAACATAACAAATACAAAGACTTTTGCCCATAATATAAAAAACAAAGCAAAAATAAATAAATAAAAGCAGTCAGCCATTCCATTTTATGTAAAAGTGTGAAACATTTTCATTTTCACTTATACTACATATTAATGCTTACTTGAACAGTATTACTGACCTTGTATGCCTCTTTATGACCACTATGCACCTGTCTCATGATGGCTACTTTAAGCAGGCTAGTTCATCATGTCAAAAAGCTTAAATCATCCTAAGATAATTCTTCTGCACCCCAATGACCCACAATTACCAAATCTCAATCCAAGAGCCCACTTTTAACAAATCCACTGAACCTGAAACCTTTTTGAAATGTATCACAAAGAATTAGGACAGTTCTGAAAATAAAAGGAGTCTCCAACCTGCTATTAGCAAGGCATACCTATAAAAGTGTGCTCATGATGTCAACTGTTCAAGGGTAAGTTTCCATCAAAGAGTGTCTGAGCTCACTGTTAGAGTAAGAGTGGGGAATTCGGTCATCTGAGAGTTGCTGAAAAAGTGTTTCTTCACCTCAGTGTGGAAAAAAAAAAAAGCTAAAGTTGGGGTGGTAAGGAAGCCTCTCACAGGAAGAGGTTTTTCAGATTTAACACCAGGAGGAGGCCTAGAGGCAGACTTTGCTGGAAAAGTTATATCATTGCTGGTTTCAGTGCTCCCTTGAAAGTGCTGGAGGAGATGTCTGGGGATCTAGGATGAAAACACTGCATCTGCAGCAAGGCCCTGGATAAACTGGAGAGGAAGGATGGGCGAGTGAGTGGTTGCATGGACGAATGAATGAATGAATGAATGAATGAATGAATGAATGAATGAATGAATGAATGGGCAGAGGGATTTTAGGTCAGTGTTTGGGATTTTTTTTTTAAAAATCCCAAACACTGACTTCAACAATACAGTTAGTGTCAGGATAACAACAATCTGTTAAATAAAGACATAAACCTCTGAAATGCAACTGAAGACATAAGAAAATATGTTTATGTACAAATCACAGTTTTTCTATTTAGTGCTATAATACTTTCCCACAAAAAGTTTAGGCCATACAAGTTGTGTCTGAGATGTACCCACCTGCTTACTTTTTGACAGACCACTGAAGCTACGTTCACATTGCAGTCTGAAGTGACCAACATCTGATTTTATTTTTTATTTTTTTGCCCTTATGTGACCTATATCTGACCTTTACAAAACAAAAATCTGATTTTTACAAATGTGACCCAGGCCACTTGGACATGTGGTCTTAGATCCGATACGTATCTGATCTGTTCATATGTGATCTGTGTCTGTACGACCAGGTTGCATTCATCCGACCTGCACGTCATCGACAAAAGAAAAGAATTGATAGACAATAATGCCAATTAAGCCGTGCTGGCTCCACGTTTACTTCCGCAAACGCTGAACACACTTGCTGCATGTGACGTTATTGTGTCCTCTAATGAGCATGCGGGACACACTCAGGTGGTTTGCAGTTCACATTAGGAGATGACATACATGTTGCGTAAATTTGGAAATAAGAACAACCATGTAAAACAAAAAAAAATACTTCACAAAGATTCTGAATTGAGCATTAAAGCCTGCAGTGTGAACGTAGCCTGAGACTCAAAACAGGATACAGCAGATTGCGAAAACATGAGACGGTTTGAAGACATCACATGACCAATGGTGATTTTATTGCATTAGTGAATATGGATATAAAAAGTCGGAATAATACTGCAAAAAAAAAAAAAAAAAAAGCCGACCTGCTTATGAAGTGCTGATGTTGAGATTGCTGTGTGCTGCTAAGTGAGTTGAGTAATCCATTGCAATGTGGTTCCGCCGTGAATTTCCAGAAGACAGCACAGAAAGATGATCGCATGATGCAATCATCTTTATCCCTGCTGCCTTGTTCGGCAAATGGAAGATAATCCACACTCAGGGCTCCAACTCTGACAGCTTCATATTGCGCACATGCAAAACTCATTATGCATTGCACTGTGTGCAAAAACTGCTGGAGAACTGTGGCAATTGCCTGAATAAAGCTGATTTAATAATAGCTAATACCCTCCCAAATAATCTTATATTTTACATAGTCCAGAAGGTAAATGGATTGTACATGCTAGCATTTACACAAACACACGGATTTATGCAAAAAACATAAACACATGGATGAATCACAATCATATAGTGCTTGGTATCACCCCAGGTTTTAAGGAAATTGCCTTTGAATTCCCCTTCTTGTTCAATTTTTATAATGAATTCAGTCACAACTAGGGCACAAATTGTGTTACGGCATGTCCTTTTAATGTCAACTGTTTGATCTTACATGTAAATTATCCTAAAGGGGGTTGAGTTTTTTTTTTTTTTTTTTTTTACATTTATGCTGGGAGTAACAGGAGGTTGCTCCAGCCCGAACATGATTTTTTGACAATGACTAGAATGAAGCCAAGTCTTTGTTAAAAAGGTAATATAGTAGTGGAGAACTGTTGGATGGTTTGGATTATTTTAAAAGTGAGGTTCTGTAAAATTATAATCAGTTATAATCACTTACACAGAAGAAAGATGTAATATCACTGTGTGTTTGAAAAAAATGTCAAACCCACAGAGCAATGAAAAGCTAGTAGCTAGTCAATTAGGTGTTCCTGCTTTAGCTTATTTGTTTTAGCAGCTTAAAACAACTTGTGCTGGAAATGTTTAAATCCGTTGGATGTATTTCTATATTAACAGATGTTGGTCATTTCTCCTCTGAGAAGAGACAAGTGTTAAGTTTGCTGCTGTTTTACCAGATGAAAAAAACAAAAGCACATACTACGCTAACATTACAACGGCAGTCAGCTGCATCAAGCTGCTTCACCGCCTGAGTCTTCTCAGTCTGTACTAAGTTCATGAGTGAATTAAACTTTTGGATTTTGCTAGAGTTGTGAAATTGACAATTGAACCAAACTGACTGACCAAAACTTTAACATGAACAAGTCGAAGTTTTAAAGCTCTCAATTGTTCTCCATTTTCTTTTGCTTTCAAGACTTAAAAAGTTGAACCGTTCACTTATATGGAATGTAAATTTTAATATATGCGCGCTTTCAAATTCAACTTGGAATCCAATGAGTACCACCTAATGTTTAACTAGTGGCATTACAGCAGCAGATGTTTGAGGAGCGTCACTTGGTGTTCAACAAGTGTAGTACAACCAGGCATCAGAAATAATTAAAAAAAAAAGAACTATTGATCAAGAAGACTCCTTAAAAGTAATACGGTAAAGCCTAGTTAATTTGAAGCAAAATATAAATAAATTAATGAGAACTCAAGAAACACTTAAATACAAATTAATAATTGAAAACAATTTTTAAGGAAATCTTTGATCCACATAATCTGGTTTACTTTGAAGAGCTCTAAATAGAAGACAGATGATGTTTAGAAATTATTCCTACATATTCAGCATATTTAACTGTTTAATATAAACAGCGTTGTATCAAATTGATATCAACATTTTAATAATGATGGGAGTCACCCGCCTCCCCCCCATCTGACTAGAATTGGCAGGATTACTAGTTGTTGACAACTGTGTTTACAACTAGGAGGTTACATTTTACAGAACATTACTTCAAAAAAGGAAATCTAAACTATCCATTTAAATTAGGATGTAGCCAGAGTACACCTGCATTCCATTCACACCTCCTGCTGAAAATGAGCTAAGCTATATTGTGTAGATTAACCTGGAAAGATTTGGGAATTTGTGTCTGGATTATTTAGAAAACAGGTGATTTAAATCCACATTCTAGCTGGCATTTGTGTATGTCTTCCAGTTCAAACATCCAGTCCACCAGGAGCCCGGCCTTCCCTATGGGGAACCAGATGACTGGGTCCTGGGCTTGTACACATGTCCACTCAAAAAAAGACCAGCGAGCACTGGCAGGTGGTTCCTGCATGGATGTGTGTGTTTTCTGTTTGGAGGGAGTGTATGGAAAAAAAAAAAAGACTGCTCACTTATAAGGCTGGTTCTCTCTTGAAGAGGGACGATGCCTCCCATGGGTATTATACAAGGAGGCGGGGTGTCAGAATGAGGCAGTGAACTGGAGATGTGTAGATTTTTGTTAATGCACCGCAGCATTAGTGTCCTGTATTCACAGAAACATGTTTGTATGATCAATTCAATTGGAAGGCTAAAAATTATATATTTTTTTTCTTTTTAAGTAGGTCAACTTCATAAATTGGTTGATTCCTAAGGGAAAATTAGGGAGGTCAATTAACTGTCATGTTACAGTTGTGGTTTTGCTAGCCAGATGCTAACTGACAAAGAGTGAACCCTCCAAGAAAGTTTTAAATAGATGCCTACGAAGTAATTTAGTGACAAATGTGGTAGTTTTGATAGCTATAATAATTAACAAACAATGCAAGAGAAATCAAAACCTTGCTCCCAGTTGTGCTTTGGAAGCATTCAGGTCTACCTCGGAAGTTAAAACTTGCAGCGCGGTTTGACGTTGCGTTCGAGGTAACAGCGTTCCATTTCACATCGTCAGAAAAGGTGAGATTTCAGTATGTTGACTTCGCAAGTAGCCATTGTCCGTAATGCACCTTAAAAACAACAGTGTTTTCTATATGCTGACATATAGAAAGCACTCTAAACTGAACACTTTTAATTTGTTCAGTTTAGAGTTGAAGACGCCACATGCAACATTGACATGCTATATGTAGCATTTAGATGCACTTTCACATGCGTGTCTTGTAAAATAAGAAAGTTTGCACCTCAGCTTCCATCTGCTGTTGCAAGGATCAGCCATATTGTAGTTTGAAGTCAACCGGTGAAATATTCTCTGTCTTTCTGAGTGGGAAATTCAATTTCAGACAGTTTTATTTTCATTTTATTTCATTTTCTGGCACAGCCTTGCAGTGATTAGAGCTGTTGCTTGGCCTTTTTGTGTGGTTTTGCATTTTCTGTCCGTGGATGTCCAGGTTTTTCCAGGTTCTCCAATTTCCATCCACAGTTAACAAACATGCATCTTAGGTTGTATGGAGGCTGTAAATTACTGTTTTGGTTAGTGGGTGTTTGTCTGGAGTGTCTGTGTATTTCCCGTTGGTGGACTGGTAACCTGTCGAGGTTGTATTCACACATTTCACCTCAAGTAAATTCAGAAGACAAACAGATTCAGTTCATGTCTAGAAGTGTATTACATAATCCTAATATATTCCAGTCATACAAAAAGAACAAAACTCTCTTCTCGATCCCTATTATATTCAAATTCAATTTAGACAAATAATTAGTGAAAAGTCGTCTATTTAAGACAACCTAAACAACTGCATTGGGTTGTTTATTTTGCAGCATTTTCTCCCCCGGGGTAAACATCTGAAATGAAAGGAAAACATGAAGAAACCTCTAGCCAGAACCTCATTTTGTGACTGTTCTCCCGTTTGTGATTACATTTGGTCAGGGATGATTCACGACAAAACCAAAGACTGCTTTCAGTCCATGCTGAAAAGTCTGTGAGAAATAAGCGGTTAAAGTTAAAGTCTACACTGTTAAAATGTGGCTAAAAATCAGTTCTGTGTAATTGGAGGTTAACCAAAAGCTTTGATGCTGCTTTTTTTTTTCTTCTGAACTACAAAGATGGGGTTTGCCTAATTCAACTCATTGAATTTAAATGAGAAAAAGTCACGTCAAATAACATAGCACACTTATTTAAATTAGAAAACGTGGAGGGAGGATAAACAATAGCAGAAAGCGGCCGGGAGATTTCTCATCTTTTAAATCCGTTATGGCATTTAGCTGCTTGACTGAGTCCTATTTCTCTCACTGTAACCTCGTCAGACTATTTTTCAATCATTTCACCCCATCCCGCTATTTAAACACAATCATCTTTCACTCCGCCGAGCCCTGACGGCGGGATTTGCTTACTTTACTCAGAGGTGACTTCCAAGATACACAAATAACACACAAGGCACATTTACGGTATTTGTACAATCCATGAAGTGAAAATTACGGACTATTTAGATGAAAGGCAATTAGACAATTACAGCTAATGAGGCCAATCCTTTTCTTTCACCCTAGCGAGTCCACAGACTAATTATCAAATTAAAGAATGCTTCTTTTCTCCCTCTGACCCCGCGCTGTCGCAGAGGGAGGGTGCCTGTGAAAAGGCAAACATTGGTCTGCTCTGTGCGGGCTGAGCCTGGAGAACAGGCAGGCAGCATTTAGAGGCTGATGGGCGTATTAATCACCGCTTAAGTTAAGACAGCTTTACGGTCTGCAGGGCAGGAACGTACACACACAAACGTGGTGCTGCATTCAGGCAAGTCCAGCAGCCAAAACCGGAAGCGCGCCTGTCTACCCGCAGGAAGTTGCCCGTGTGACCAGCAGAATCCCGTGGGAAAAACGTCCACCTCTGCGGAGTGCAAAGGTCTCAGGGAAATCCACCTGACTTCCTCCAAAGACTATGCGCTCGCTTTCTGCCTTGTGTGTTTACTCATGACACATTAATTCCTGCAGCTAAATAAGCACGTCAGTTACAATAGTGGGAAGTGATAAAGCGTGATAAAAGGCCGGTCTGGCAGCTTCCGCGAGTAAGGATTTGCTCGTCACCGTGCGGGCGAGCATCTGCGAGGCTTTACTCGGACTAATCAAACGGCGTCTGTTTTCTCTCTCAGTAGTCTAAAAGCCGACGAGGCTCAGAGGGATCTGAGGAAGAAAAAAAAAAAAAAAAAAAAAAAAGTTTCCCAGTGTCCCTCTCAACGTTTCGGCTCGCAGTGTGCTCTGGTTCCTTGCGGTGTAGAAGGTTTAACTCCATAATTGGGTTCCACAATTTTTCATGGTCTGTTAAAATCATCCCACAATTAACTCCCAACTTTACTCAGACCATATACTACCTTCTTACACGCCTCATCTGGCATTTTGCAGACTGCAGCTGCACCTACTGGCAACCGTGAGGCACACTTCGAGGCCCGCCCCCATCTCTTGGTTTTTTTCTCGCTCGCCAAATCCCTTTGGAATTTTTTCACATTTTAGTTTATCACAAATTTTTGTATGCTTTATTGAGATTTTGCAAACCAATATAAAGTATCATTTTTATTGTGAATTTTAAGCAAAATTACCTGTTTTTTTTTTGTTTTTTTGTTTTTTGTTTCAAACTAAATTGGAAAAGTATAGAATGCATTTTTCTCATCCTCCTTGTCTGCAAAACTTCTAATACATTCCACATTTGTCTTCAGAACTCAGTTACTAGGTAAATAGTTTCCCCATATGTAATTCAATCTGAGTATAAATCCAACTATTCTGGGAAGGTATCAGGAGTTTGTTAGAGAACATTGTTGATCAAAAAGTCCAAGAAGCCCAGCAGAAAGCTAACGGTTAAAGTTTTAGAGAAGTTGGATTCTAATTTGGACTGTTCAAACTTCAGTCCAATGAATCACTTCCTTCTTTTTCTTGCCACTAAGTTGCCTAAAATAGCCCTAAAAATCTCCTGTTTCGTTAAAGCTAACAGTAGCTAAGCTAAATGTTCTCTATAGACTAGCTGGGAGCTAATCTGCAAAGAAGAACTCACTTTTTGGAGATGCAAAGATGGAAGAGACATACTGTGAAGCTCAAAATCTTTCATACGCCCGGCAGATTAAGGTCTGAAGTAAAATGTTGATATTAGTTACACGTTTCGTCTGACTGGAAGTAATATTGAAGTCTTCCAGTGGCCCAGTTAGAGTCCTGAGTTGAATCAGATAGAGAACCTGTGGATTAGGGTGATGGAAAGAAGACCTTCCAACTTCAAAATCTTGGAATTTATTCCCAAAGAAAAATCATCAAACTAACAATATAAACATTCATAAATCTAGTCACTAATTATCAGAATGGTCTGATGGCTTTAATGTCATCAATACTTTAGTTGCTGAAAAGAGTATAAATGCTTTTTTTGACATTTCCAATACTTTCAGAATTGATACTCCTTTCATGATTCTTGCGACAGTTTGAATCTAAGCCTTCCACGAGTATTGCTTCATTATCCTGCGAGGCTGTTAAGACAAACACTTAAAATCCAAATAAAACCGAACCCAGGACCTTTACGACACGAGGCTCTCAGTGCCACAGACCTATCACGTTTCAGCCAACACAGCTAACAAGCATCAGCTTAACTGCTTTTTCCCACTCTAATTTCATTCTTCATCAAACTTCTTCTGTCAGCCATTTTACACTCTCAGTCAGGGTCAGGGTCAGAGGTTAAAGGTCGAAGAGAAGTTCTTTTCACACTCCCATGACCTCTGCTTCCCTCCCCTCACCCCCTGCTTTCGGAGCAACACTACAGGTGCAAGGTGTCTCAAAAATTACTCCATGGCTTTTGGTCCCCAAGGAGGAAAAAAAAAAACGTCCTATTTGAACCCTGCTCAGCGTTAATGACCGGTCAAACTATTTATTTTATTTATTTTTTTTATTTGTCTTAAACATGTTTTCTCAAGTCACGGCTTCAGACAAAGGGGTTAGGAGTTCAACACAGCTTCTCTAAGACAATAACTCCTCCTGTCACCTGCTTTCATACAGCAGGGGTGCCTGTGTGGAGAGAGGCTTCCACTGACACTCTTGACATGGCTGGACTTAATGAGGACTGATGGGAGCCTGTCAGCAGAGTGACGCTTTAAGCAGATTTGTCACAAATCAGCCGCGGAGTTTTATGCAAAACCGCCATTCTATTCAGAGATGACCTTCCAGTCTTCACAGGAAGTCTCGCAGATGCGACGCAGGGATGAGTTAAGTTTTTTCCAACACCGGCATGCTAAAAACCTTTGGGTAAAAAACACACACATACACACACCTCCTCTGGATTTTACCCCAAAAAGTTCAACAGCAGGATGAAGCATTGGATTTTTAAGCAGCGAGAAGCCATTAAAGTTTAGACTGATAAAGCTTGCACTGCTTTACAAATCTCCCTTGTGAATAATAGTAATAATAAAAAAAAAAACATAAAGTTTGTTAGAGGAGGCAGAAAAGATTCGGTTTGTCTGACTTAACACGTCGCAAACACACTCTTTGGCTTTTGTGGGAAAAAGGGAGTCGGAACACTAAGGAAATTTACACGAATCAACATAAGAGGGGAAAAAGAAAACCTGGATTTTGTGTCATGCTTTGCGCATTTGCATAATGTGTTTCTTTTACAGAGCAACTTTTTAAACAGATGAAAACAAATCAATAATTTGGTGTCGTAGTGCATCTGTCTGAACAACACCGGAGGGTTCGACTCATAAATGTGGTCTAGCAAAATTGCAAATGATATGAAAATCTGTTATTAATACTTCCAGCAATCACATGCCGCTAACACATTTGCAGCGTTGTTGCGCACATAAAATGTAGTTTTGTGTTTCCTCCTCAACAGAATAATTCCTACAAGTCACTCCATTTAAACTCACTACAGCTCCCTGAAAAGGTCATTTATTACCGTCAAGACTAACATGGAGTTATTTGCTCATTTGTCTGAATTGTAGGAATAATTTGTGCGAATGTGCTTTTATACCTCCCCAGTGGTCCATAAATCACAAACGGCTCTTGCGGGACTGCAGCTAGTTGTCTTTCCCTTTTTTATCATTTCACTTAAAGCACTCAAACCATGATACATGATGAGGAACATTTGCTTCTAAAACGCATTGGGCTGAACACATGTTCTGTATTTTAAATTATCTTTGATATTTGAATGTGAAGATTTTATCTTTATTTCCCTCTCTCGGAGCTCTAACCTTTATCCGTCCTTACTTGTTCGAGAAGGGCAGCGTACAATTTGGCTGTGTATTTTTGGCTCTGTGTGCTATTATGAAGGATTTTTTTTTTTCTGTTTTCATTGGAGATTAGAATAGATGCATGGCAGCCAGTAAATAATGCTTTTAAAAAAAAGATGCACAGAATGAGTGACGATGCAGAGAAAGGGTGTGTTTGGAGATGGAGGCTGTGGGCAGCAGCACTATTTGACAGCATTTACACCTGCAAGTCCAAGACTGGTATAAAGGTGACAAAGCCTTTGGTCTGTTATGAAACCTTCATCACATACTCTGGTAAAATATCTAAGATTTGTGTTGCAAACTGCCTCTTACTACCAGCCAGTGAAAGAATTGGATTTGATGAACTGTGGACGCAGGCTGGCGGAGAGAGACACTGCTGACCACGATTCACTCAGATTTCTTTGGGAAGGGCATCACAACATTGTAGAAATCCTAATTCTTAAGGAAGAGGCTCTTCTTTGACATCATCATGATCTGGACAGAGAAACTACATTTTGTTTCGTCATTTAGATTGGAAGAAATTACACAACATAAGAATAAGTCAACAACGACGTCTGTTTCTGTGGACTGAAAGAACTCGAGTTATAATATTTGTTTAGATTTCCAAACATCTTACGTCTAATTACGCAGGAAACATTACAATACGAATTTCAGTACCACTGCAGTAAGGTCAAGCATAAAACGGTTATGTCAGGATGAAATATCACCATGTGTGCTTTGTGCTTGCAATGAACCAGTATGCTCCAGCAGTTCTTAGCATTTTTTCTTGGTGTAAGTTTTTTCTTGGATACCTCTACTTCTCCTGAACCGGTTGATGTGCCAAGTGTAAACCAAAGCAGATGAAAATAAACAGTTTCATTAATTGTGGACAATGATTGGCTTAAAGTTACACCCATGAAGGTAATCGGAGGCGTGCCAGGTCACATTGACTGCGTGACAAGAGCCTCAAAGCTTTTTCAATTAACTGTGTCGCTATGGGTTCTTGCAAAGTATTAGCCGCATTTCCCAAAGTAAATTATCACTAGGTCAACTAGACTGGCCAAAGGCGATAAAGAAAACGGCCACAGGCTGCAAATCAGGTTGCAGTCACGACTGATTGTCAATCCGAACCTACGCTGTCACTTGGTTCGATGGGTATGGCAACGAGGATTCAGGAATGGATGGAGAGAACTGTGCCTGTGGCCCAAATACGAATTTTGGAGAGCATTAAACTTATACAGGTGCCAAATATTTTATTACAGTAACCCTGTAAATATCTGATTAATGTAGTTCAAACACTGCGTTGAGCTTGTTGATGTCACCCTGACCCAAGCCTGTGCCTGGTGTTCTGAGGTGACAGAGAGAGCAACTCAGACAGGCTGAAATCCATCATCTTGCTGAATATATGCACATGTGCAGCAGCCACGTCGGTGTTTTTGTCGATGTGTGCGCAAGACATAAAGAGAGCGCACCACGCCATTCGAGCACCGGGAGTGGGAAAACAATTGTTCCTGACTGATTTTCCCTTAACCTCTTAATGAAGCCCATGTGTACGACTGGCCTTTCAACAAGCTGCAAATCTGCGCGCGGCCCGCTCTCCACTTGATTAAAGCAACAGCTCCTCACCTGCTCCTCATTAGACGGCCCGGGAAACAGACCCGGTTTAATAAGTTAGCACCTGTACGTCCCAATTCTGCATGCCTTCTACATGTATGTAATATTTGTGTGCATTAAGCTGACAGCCATATAAATGATTGGTTGGATTTAGCCCCGGTGATGCCTGGCTGCTGCTGCTGCTGTTGCTGCTGCTGTGTGCGCCGTGACTGTGAGAGAGATGGATGTGTTCGAGCGCATGTGGAGAAATAACAGGGACATGCTCTGTGTTTTGAGATCGATGAGGGAACCGGGCTTGGAAACGCTCATTACCCATAATCAGGGTCCCTAAAGGAGAGCAGATGGTGGCAGGGACCAAGGAAAATAAGAATTTGTTCATTGTATATGTACATACATATGTGTGTGTGTGCAATAAAACTCACAGGAAATGACCCAAAGACAAAGAACATAGTCATCAGAAACAATATCGCACCCGTTCTAAGGTGTGCTTAAGTAAACAATGCGTGGTGGTTAGAGCAGCGCGGATGTATGCGGTGGTAAATATGGCGAGACGTTCTGGTCATTACAGAAGAGGCCTACGGGGCACAGTGAGGGATCATCAGAGCGCTGTTGTGTTTCTGTCTGGGCTCTCGCAAACCAGTGACTTCTCTGACCTCTCCCTTGCTCTGAATAGAAGCATATTAACACTCCAGGCACTCAGCAACATTTAACCAATTTGCTAAATTATCTGTGAGGCCACTTTTATAAGGCTTCCCTATTTTTCAGCAGGGAGGAGGAGGGCTTAGAGACGTGGTGGAGGGATGTGGGCATGAGGAATCCTGCTCCCCATTTACATGCATTACCAGTCCAGGTTTTTCCCAGAGTCACACAGAGGAAGCACCTGTTAGTCTTTCGCAATCTTTTCGCCTCTTTCATCTGACCGTAGCTTCTTACCCTCAATCCCCCCACCCCTCCAACTCGTCAGCGTTGGCCAACAAGCAGGTGTTCTCTGTCAAACAACTGACTGCCCTCAGCTGAGAAAGGAAACCCAACGAGAAGGAGCCGATCGGGAGGCCAAACTGGGCTGCCGAAGAGGAAGTGGGGAGAACTTAGTAGTCGTACGTTAGGGGGGCGGCCCCTCAAGCGGCGGAAACGCTGAACCTTGCCCGGTCCAGGTGTTTCGATACCATCACTTCATATTTGCCTCGTGCGGACATCCAGTTGTTCCCCAGGCCTCGACTCAAAACAAATTGCTTGAGTGGAGGGTTTATAAAAGAGATGTCTGTTCTGTCGGCGGAGGGGTTAAAGTTAATTTGATCGGGCGTGTGCACTCTGGGCAAGGAGCAGAGAACATCTGCATTCGGTGGCATGGGCCCATTTGTTGCAATTTTGGGTCTCATTTCCATTTGCAAGAGAGATAACTGCTCACATATGGAAGCAATAGATAGAAGGGGTCAATGCAATTTCTTTTTCACTGGGCGGACGAGGCAGGAAGAAATACTCCATTGCGCTGTGATCCGAGTTGGCATGAGAAGAATCAGAACTTCAGAGTTCTTTTACCAACCAGTAACTGTCCCATAGCCACTCCAAAGCCACTCCAATCACTCCGGTTATTAGCCGAGGAGATCTGGTGACGTGATGTTGCAAGGCCTCATCGCTGTTTAGGTTCTAAAATGGCATCTCTTCTTTTTTTTTCTATGTAAATGACAGGAATTTTTCTACTTAAAGTGTAATCCATGTGATTAAGACAGGGATTTGAAGAGGGTTTTTTTTCTGTTGTTTTATTTGTTGCCAACTTAAAACTGTATGTTTTTTTTTTTAAATAACACACGGGGAATACAAAGAAAACTGAACAAGAGTAAAGTTATAAAAATAAAGGTTTTGAAACGACATAAAAGTAACAAATATTTAGTATCTTTATGACATTCCTAATTCAAATAAACACATTGATTCTAACATGAGAAAGCTCGTCAGTGGAAGATGCATTTAAAATGCTTGTTTTCTTTTCATGACAGCATAACTAGATGCGTAAATGATGTGATGTCTGTTGTTTTCATATCTACACATAACCACATGATCTGTGATTACATAGAAATTTGGTACAATTTGATTCCAGAAACCAAACTGAGCTGATTATTCATGTTTGTGGCTGTGATATGATCATGTTACCATTATTACATCCAATAATTGTTGTTCAATAGTCCATTGAAGCTACATGATTTTATTTACGCTTTCAAGTAAAATATACAACATAATGTATTTACATGTTGACATTTTTTAAGGAAGAGGCTACATATTTTACTATTTGTCACCTGAATTAAAACAAGGGTAATTAAAAAAAATACATTCACAAGACGAACATAACACAAACTTCAATGAAGAATGATAGTTGTGGATTCACTTTAATTTTATGAAACCATAAGTCAGAACTAATCGAATGGAATGTTGTATTTCTGTTTATGGAATAATTTTTTGGAATAATGTGTGTAAAAAAACCAAGGAGAGTGGAACAATTTTTTATTTTTAAGTAAATAATAAACAAAAGTATGCTGTCAAGAAAATGATATATCTCGTATTTTTACTTCCTCTCCTCTCTATTGCTTGTTTTGTATCTATGTATCACATAAAGTATCTATGTGATTGGTTGATTGATGATTAGTTGCATATGTTTTAGTAAAATATGTCTTCCGTCTCCATTTCTTTCAAAATGTTTGTTAATATCAACATGTGACGTACTCATTTTAAACTGCAAATGGATTAAATTATATATAAATATATACATAAAATGCTATTTGCATCTTAACCTCGAAATTTCTCAACAGGATTCTGAAGATTTTGCTGTTGCCATCTCAGCTGATGGAAAACGATTTACAGAAATGTAAATAGTTATAGTCAGTTATAGTCTGACAATCATGTCAGACTATAACTTCACAACATGTCACACAGTAATGAAAACAAGGGCAAATACACTTTCTGTATTCTTTATATATGTTTGAATCAAGTCAGTCTAAACTCAATATAACAAATCTATGCAGCGCTGAAAATGCCTTAATAAGGCAAGTTAAACCCTGAGCTTGCAACTGGCATGAAGTCACAAGAGAGCAATTATGCATTAGCTTGAAAGTTAGCAAAAGGCTAGAGGAATTTCTTTTTTTTCCCCTATAAAGCCGGGACTTTGGAGACTAATCTAATTGAGTGTCTCTTTTTGTGCGTTTTCATTTATGATTAAAAAGCGTTAGCGGAAAATCTGGAGGAAATATAAAAAGACGTGGAGTGTTTGATGCGAATCATTGTCGCGCCACTCTTCCTGATTAATTAGGTCCAAACGTTTAATGTTTCTGCTTCTGCGCAAAGACAAAACCCCCTGAAACTCTTTAAATGTTCTTTTGAAATTAAATTGCTTTCGGAGAACTGAGTAATGAGTATTTCTAGCCTTAAATTATCTGCTTCATGCATCAGACTAAGTCGTTTAATTGCAATAATGACATTTCTTTTGCAACTTTTCTGATCAGAGATCCACTGATGGATGTGTTAGATCTTTTTTTTTTTTTTTGTCTTCTTCTTTCAGTTGTGCAGTGTCGGTAACCCTCCACATAACTCACTCTGGTGTGTCCTTACCTGTGGCCCCACAAGTCCTCATTTCCTGTTGGGAGTTGTTGGAATTGGATAAAGGGGCCCCTGGAGGGCCAGATTAGGGCGGAGACCCAGTTTGGACATATGTTCATCCAACAAAACTGTTAGAAGGAATCTCTTTGTAGTAAAATCAGGTAAGTTCCTTTTACTCCCTGAAATGGCAAATCTACTGTCGCAGCAAAAGACATTTTTTGGACGTTTTCATTTGGAAACTGAAATAGTTGAGGAGTGATAAAACTTCCATGATGTTTTGGGTGTAAGGACTGTAAATCTGAGGGTGAGATGGGTCCCAGAAGCTGAGAAAGGCGACTATTCATGGTATAAAAAAAAAAAAAAGGGTCTCATTAAGGGCATCCATATGTGTTTAACAGATACCAAAGCCTCTCCTTCTTCCAATACTAACATCATTAATGGCTGGTTGTAAGGGATTCAGACTGGCTGCATGTCATGAATCATGATTCCACTGCGATTAAAGACCCCAGTCTTTAATCGCAATGGAAGCGATGCAGGGAGAATGGCAGAGGCTTTTTTTTATTTATTTATTATTTTAATAGAAATTACAGATTGGAAAGTCAAGCATTTTCAGCTTGGAGTTCAGGAGATGAAGCTCTACTTGATTTAGCAATTGATTGTTAATTGATCGACATTTTGACAAACACGTTCAGGTTTTACTAACCAAGAAAAAAAAATACATTAGCTTAATTCTAATATATTTTTTATTTAAATTTAATTCTAATAATTTTAATACTTCAACAATTCTGGAACTGTGGCTCTCATGGTGGCAGCATATCTTTGCTTAAATATACATTTTTGACTGGCACTCCTTCTAAATTGTGACCATTATCATTTGATGGATGCTCAACTCGTCTCTTATCAGAAACAAAGTTCTATACATAGAGTGCTTAATGTTAATTTGATTATACAACAACAACAACAAAGATTTTAAAACCTCTACAAATCCTCCCTTTGCCTGCCAAACCACATTTCAACACAACAGAAGACCGATTATGAATGCGTGAGTCTTGGATATGGAATATCACATGAGCTGTGCAACCGCGACCAAAACGAAGCAGGGAAAGAGACGGAAAGAGAACGAGTCGAGAGTAATCAGTTATCGCTTGCCGTGATTTATGACCCGTTTGCACATTAAGCACGTTATGTGTACGATGACAACACCCCAGTTTATTGCAAAAAAAATACCTGCCTGCTTACAATAAAGAAGTGTTCCATTTTTCCCCTCCGCCGGTCCGCTGCAGGGAAGGAAATGCAATTACAGAACAATAATAACATCTAGATGTAAAAAAGGAGGACAAATGCGTTTTGGTGAAGGGGGATGAGGTGGTTAATAGGGAGCCCAGCCTGATTCTCCTGTCAAGGAGATTCAGTGTCCAGTCGTCTGCAGAGCTGTCTGAATCATCTTACGGCTTAACGTCTGCATTGTTTTGAGTTTTGTTTTATCACTGAAGTTATTTTACAGAACATTGGTCAAGGATAGAAGAGATTTAACAGCTTGTTAAGTCAAAGCACAACCTCACTAGATCACACAGCTTCTTTAAGAATGTAAATTTGAAACACGTGTGCTTTTATGGGTTTTATTCTTTTGGATATTAGTGTGTTTTTAGTTATTTCTGCAATTGCAACACCGTGGGGGTCAGGTGGGGGGGCTTTCACTCTCCATTAAGAATCATTGTGGATAACTGCATTCAGGCCTTTCAACGTGATAAGAGAAGACAGCGAGCATGCTCATGATGGTTAATTGAGTGATCTTTAATTGGTAGCTAAGGCTCAGCATCAGACTGAACTGTAATTTTCTTTATTTATCTGCAAATAAAACATTTGGCAAGCAGTTTCAATTCATCCCACCTGGTTCAATGCTTTGTAGAAACACCGCCTGCCGCAATCCAGAGCCACAGGTTTTTGGGACATTTCTCTGCTTTGCACATTTACATTTTCCAAACTTTGAACAGAGGAGTCTTAGTCGCTCTCTGTTTGTAGGGCTCTACCGTTCTTTAGCGTTAACGGCTGTTGCACAATCCTCTTTTAGATGATCGACTGAACTGTGCTCAGCAAGATGCACAAAACACATGTACAATAAGTCAGTGCAATGTCAAACCAGGGTCACATGCACTTAATCAGGCACAGAGGGTAATGCAAGGACCACACAGTCAATAAAAAGGAAGTAGGAAATTTATTACAATAAATATATATATATATATATATATATATATATATATATATATATATTATTTTTTCAGCCATTTGTAAAGTCTGCTTACTCCAGGTAACGATTAACCAAATCTGAATTAGTTGATTAGTTCAACAACTGGTTCATCGGGATTCGTCGCTCCGGCTCTAATTTCAGGTTTTCTACCAGAGAGATGAGGTTGGAGAGCGTCAGCGAAAGGTAAACGTCGACGACCTCCTGCTGCTTCTTCACCGGCCGCAGCTCCTTGTTGTATCCTTTCTCCGTGAACAGGTGTTTGATCAGACGCTCCTCCTCGTTCCGGCACAAACACTCTGACACAAAAACAGATTCAAGACGAAAACGCTGTAAAGCTAAATGTGCAGAAACACTCCTGGTGGCGCCTAGGAACTTTATTTCTTTTTAAAAGTCATTCAAGAAGCACCTTTGACCTAAAGAGAGAGATTGACCCTAATGACCCCCACTAAGAGTCTAGAAAGGAGAAATATTCTCTGTAGAATAGAAAAGCTCTGCACTGTGATGCTGCGTGGCGACTAATTATCAAAACGTCATGGTAACCAGAGGAGGCAGAGAACTACCAACTGTACGCTGGTCAGAGCAGAAAGTATTTGGTAAAAAGTCTACTGAGTAACTGATCAAATTGTTGATCATTAATATTTAAACATTACATAATAAGGTCCTAAAAAGCATAAACTTTAAGTGGAAATTTTGGTATTTTAAGGAACAAAATGACAATAATTCAAATAAGTAACAAAAATAAAATCAGGCAAAAATAAAATTTGTTTCCAAATCAGTTTCTTTCAGTCAAAATCTTCTAAAACTTTAATAAAACCTGCAGTCAGTCTGTCTGCTGCGGTTCGGGTTGAAACAAAAGACAAACGAACCGTCGGGAGCGTCACTCCGAAAAGATCGGGTTTCTGAGGCCGAGACGGCAGGGATTAATACCAGCAGAACCGGTCCGAACCAGCACAACCGACCAGAACCAACAGAACCATCCGGTACCAAAAGAACCAACTGGTACCAACAGAACCAGCTGGAGCAAACCGGAACCAACCTGGAATGAACAGAATCAAAAGAGCCAACAGAACCAACCGGAACCAACAGAACCAACATGAACCAACAGAAATCTAAATTTTGATCCTTAAAATAATAAAATTTCCACTTAATTTAATTTTTGCTCCGTCTGATGATGTAATTTTTTTTATTTAAATGATTAATAATTTTGATCAGTTACTTTAAAGTACTTTAAAATACTTCAGTACTTTTTACCAAATACTTTTTCTCCTCAGTATTTTCTTAGTTTTTTGCTTTACTTCAGTAAAATCTGCTGAAGTACTTTTATTCTTACTTGAGTCATTTTATGGATATTTTTTCCTCCTCAGGTACAAACATAATAACTTGTTTTAGTTCAGAACGTTTAGTTTTCATCAGTTTTTCTGCTCCTTAACTTTCAGTTTGCAGATTTATTGGATCGTGTAAAAACATCTGAAAACTAACAGATGATTTTTTTTTTCTTTGAAAAAGAAGCAAAATAATTATGTCTGATTAGTTTGTGGCCGATTTTTTCTGCTAGTATTTTAGAACGTTTATAAAGAAGAATTCCTTGAAACGTGGATTTATGAAGGGTTTGTTTGTTTTAGGGCTTTTAAACAGAAAACATGTTTGGATGGAAATGTGCAGAACACTGCAGAAACACAAACCAAGTATTTTTGGTTTAGTTTCTAGTGCAAATATCTTAGTACGGCTGAAATAAGCAAAACTAAATTACAAGTAACTTTTCAGCAACACAAAGGAGCTTGTTGTAAGTCAATGATTCCTTAATGTTTGATTTTTAGAAAGTTCTCGTTCCATTGGCAGATTATTTCTTACAACTTGCTAAGGTTTAGTGTTTTTTCAGCGAAATGCTTTCATTTCTTTAGAAGCATGTTTAGGCCTTTCCTGAACTACAGCAGTAATAAATCAGACATTGGAGCGACAGAAACCAGACGGCAGCTGGAGGTTTAGGCGAACTGACCTGAGGACATGAGCGTCAGCAGCAGCAGGGCGACCAGCGCTGCTCGGTGCGGCTCCATGGCGGACTGCCTGACCGGACCAGAACCCGCTCTACCCGCCGACCTTCACGCAGGAAACTCTGTGAGTGACAAGCAGCAGCTGCAGAAACACAGAGGGCAGAAAATAGAAAAGCGACAACAGGCACCTCTCCTTACAGGAAGCAGGACGAGACGAGCCGGAAGCATGCAGAACATTCCCGGGATTTATTTATTCTGCAGAACTGGGATGTTAAAACAAATACGGCTCCACTGTGTTTACAACACTGCTTAAATATATTTACATTTACATTTAATCGGATTAATTGCGACAAAACTGGAGTATTGAGACACTAAAAAGGTGCTGAAAGAACAACAGCTGCAGGATCACTGCCGGCTAGTCTGAAGGAACCGAATGAAACTCAGACTCACATCTTTATCGCCGAGCGTTTCTCCAGTTCCCCTTTCTGTAGTTCTCTTTTGTCTTTGTTAATTTGATTTAAATGTGAAACATTTCACAGTAGCTTCAGCTGTCTAAAACTAACGTCTTAGTCTTCACAGAAACGATGAGGAGGAACTGAGAGGAGATGTGTGAAAACAAAAAAAGGGCAGAATATATGCTTATGTCCATATAGTCTACATATATCATCTTCTCATGCACTTTGTTGCTACACCTGCCACAATAAACAATAAATCAAACAATCACATTATGAATTAAAATTAGATCAATCATTTTCATTTGCATGATTTATTGTTTTTCTCTTTCTACCAAAATCTGGATGATCAAAGTTTTCTTGCTGTTTTGGTCTCAACTAGCTTCTTTTTTCTGAAGGACAGTTTTGTTCACAGTGTTTTCATAATTCATTGTATTTGTTGCTTCTGTTGTTTTGTTTGTTTATTTAGGATATTTAAAATGTCTTCCAGTTCCAGTGGTACATTCTCTTAGAGAATGTGTTCTTGCATTATTATGTATGAGGGCCGTTTAGGACAAAATCTGTTTTGTCTCTCACACATGATTAAAAACTCACACACACAAAATATTAAAATTGCACATATATACTATTAAAATCTCACACACATATACAATTTTTTTCTCACACGCAGACATAAAAGACTAAGATTGCACATATAAACTAATAAAATATAGACTCACCTTTTGTATATGAGAGTGATGTCACGGAAGAGGCGGGGCATCATTTGGAGATCAGATCGCGCATGCGTTGATACCACAGTGACGTCA